>JAUZSU010041476.1:0-10093 GCA_034780255.1 Parotocinclus maculicauda
TAATAGGATTTGTTTCGGTACTTTAGGAATTGGGTCGAATAAGCGGCTAGTCCCATCAACCGGTGGTCCTATTAACCGGAATCGACTGTATTTTCTTAATTTAGTTTTGTACTTCTTGCTGCTCTGCCTGAATTACCATATACCCCAAGTTCTTTGTTTTATACCCTTCACTAAGGAGTCCTTTTCAATATGGGGCATAGCCTGATGTTAAAGTTACTTTGTCTCTAGATAATCATTAGATTTTAGTCTAAATGCTGATCCTATCCTTCCTTCCAACCCTATGGTCTTAGGTAGTCGTTCTAGCCATCTGCTGTGTCTTTCGGGGTCCTCATCCTCTTGCTTATAGTATTGGAGTGTGTAATGCATTGGTAAACATAGTTCAGTGGCAATTGTTATTTGTGACTTTGTGACTTTATTGTGCAAATTAAGCCAAATGAAGCGGAGCGTTTTCGGTGTTAATATACGTTAGCGCTAACGTGGTCACAGCGCTCAGTTTACGTGATAACGGACTCGCTAACTATTATTTAATTTCAGTTTGACTTGTGCTTCTCAAGCTAACAATCTCATTTATGCACTGTAAAACCTGATAAGTTAATTTAACTCAAATAAATTGTTGAAACTGATTACATAAATAGAATTAAGTGGCACTAACTTTTCACATTTAACATTTCACAAGTTTAAGAAACACTATACATTAAGTAGCTTTTACTAGGTAATTTTAAGTGGCACTAACTTAATTTCACACGTTTAAGAAACACTCTACTAGTAGCTTTTACTAGGTAATTTTAAGTGGCACTAACTTAATTTCACACGTTTAAGAAACACTGTTCTTTTTTTTTTTTTTTTTAAGCTACTAGTATAAAGAATACATATACATAAAACTAAATATTTTGAATTGTGATGGTCAGATTTAGTAGAAATTATGCAGAATCCTTACACTTCTCAAATAATCATGATATCTGGGTAAACATGAATATGGTTTTACCGAAACGGCCACGCAAAGAACATAAAAAGCACAGTTGACCCTCACTAGCTACGGATTTTGGGATACATGGGTGTCCTGGAACCAGCCCCCTATGGATACAAAGGGCTGACTCTGCTACATATCTCCTAAAATACATCTGCTCAAGTAAGTGTAGTAAGGAAAACACTTACCTGTGACTCCATTTTAAGGGCGGGCCAGAGTTCCAGAATATCACCAACAGGTAGGGCTTCACTGATGACCTCTTTGCGTCGCAGGGCAAAGGTGGTTTGCATCAACTTTGTAATCAGGACAAGATTCTTGTCACTCCTCTTAACTACATCCACAATTTCCAGTCTTAGCTGTTCAAGGCTTCTGGTACCTTCCCCCCTTGGAAAATTAGAGAGGATATTCACTTCTGCCCTTTTGGGTCTTTTGATGTTAGTGTGAGGAGCTTGTTTGTCTGGGTTGTTTCTACTCCTCTTCCCAGAATTTACTGCTACCTCATAAAATCCTGCCCGACTTAACTTACTGCGATAGTTCCCCATCTTAAACTTGAGACTATTTTTCCAACCATACCAGCCTGTTCGAGATCCTGGCTCTTTTAGACAAGGGTGCTTTGTGACAAGGGCTTCTGCTACCATTGACACTTCCTTATCATTGGGGTATGCTTTGAAGCTATGCATTTTGCCAGCAATGGTCTCAAGCACGTCATGCTTTTGTCCCCTAGATAACTTGAGAGTCTTGCCTGTTCGCTCAAATTGAACATTTCCTTCTTGAAGTATGAGTTCTACTTCGTAGGAAAAAGTGGGGACTGGAAAAACATGAGGCCATCCTTCAGCCCTGTCCGGAGTCATGGCATGGGGCAAGATTATTGTGTCATCTGATGATAATGAACTGGTATCATTCTCAGCTCGTATAACTTTTAGTATAGCCTTTTGTGGAAGTTCCTCAATGTCCACAAGGGAACAGAGTTGTCCGTCAAAGTCTGGATCTTGGTATGATAGGCTAAAGTCAAAGTCTAGCTTAAACTTTTCTTTGATCATTGTTTTTAGCTCATCTACACATTTTGGGCGTGAAGACAAAGTCATCTTCCTCACAATGCCTGTTGAGGTATGGAGATGAAAAATGAAGTTTTCACTTGCCATTGCCTATTGTTAAAAAGAAGAGGAAACACATTAATGAGCTGATGGTAACGTCTGTGAACATTAATTTCTCTATAATGTTTCAAGAGACTGTAAAGTTACCTTCATATTACAAGCCTTATTGATCAATTCTGATTTTTTTGACAGTTCACATTTTTAAATTAAGTGAACTGTATGTATCTGTAATGTCATTGAATCGGTCAACTTAAACAGCACACGTACACACACTGATGCATTGTATTACCAAAAGTATTTGCTCACCCATCTACACTACATCCATTTTCTCAGTTCCAATTAACATACAGATGCAATTTATATTTCTACAAATACAGAATGTAGTCCATCTGTTTCTCTACATACATTCTTAGTCCCCATTACTGTGTTTTTTAATGGTCATGGCTAGCACAGTTCGGGTACTAATTGGGTGGTGGATCATTCTCAGCACTGGACTGACACTGATGTGGATCAGACACAACAGTGCTGCTGGAGTTTTTAAACACCGTGTTCACTTACTGTGCACTCTGTGAGACACATCCACCATATTGCTTTACCATGTAGATATAAAGTCAGAGACAGCAGCTCATCATTGTTGCACAGTTTGTGTTAGTTATCATCTAATCCCTCATCAGGATGCTGGTGACTGGTCATTTTTGATTGGTGGACTATCCAGGCCAGCAGTAACAGTGAGGTGTTTAAAAGTTCAGCAGCACTGCTTTGTCATACCAGTATAACACACAAATACAACACCACAGCAGTGTCAGCGCAGAACAAAGCAAAGGGGACAAAAAGTATGTAGAGATACAGATGGACTACAGTCTGTAATTGTAGAACTATAAAGTGCAGCTATATGGTAAATGTAACTGAGAAATGGACAATGGATGTAAAGTGTAGATGTGTAAGCGAACACTTTTGGCAATATTGTATGTTTAAAATCAAAAATAAAAAAATTCTGAAATTACTCATGGTATTAAAATGTGTACCGTGTAGCAGTGCCAGAAAAAAAATATGCAAAAACAAGCCTTCTGGCTTTAGTTCAACTTCCCAACCTGATCATGTACAGCTGATGAGCTGTTCTACATTTCTGCATTTTACTCAAAGTCTCTGATCAAAATAAATCTTTTCTGTGTTAACAGCAAACGTCCTTCGATAGTGTATGCTGTGAGACTTGCTGTGTCATTTAGTTCTGAAGTTTGGTGCAAAGAGAAGTTGTCTAATGATTTTAGCTCAAACGATCTTAAATGCTCACTGTACCAGCACTCGTAGTTTCTACAAAGAAAGAAAACAGTGTTGTTCACAAGCAGTATATAATCAATCCTGCTGAATTTTGGAAGTCCTCCTGCCTGGCCCACAGAAACAAACATTCCATTTGCATATTCTGTACCATTTACAGAGACCTTTGATGTAGTGTACACGTTTTGGCCATTGGTCTTGGTTTCTATGATGAAGTCTTTTGCCACTTGAGGCAGAGCAGAAACATGGACAGAGCTGACACTTGAGGCTTGTGTGTGGGGTCTGAAATATAATGGTGCACTGAGGTGATACGCCATCATGTACTGGTGCCTGGTTGCAAGAGTTTTTAAGACATTCTTGAAATTTTGTGCAACATGTATCACTCTTTTGAAAAAACGGTGTTTGCCCTCAAACCTCATGGTCCATAGGTGAACCAGAGGCCCAAAGCTCCTTGTCAGTTCTAGGTAGTGTTCAATATAATGATGCTTGGGACGAAGCTTAAAATCTGGAAACACTGCTTTAAGACCGTCTCTGTGATCAGTTATTTTAGTCTGCATGAACTGGATGGATTCTTCTGTGAAAGATGGCGACAAAACTAGCTGCACAATTTCTTTAAGGTCCATCAAAACACCCCATGCTTCATCTCCCTCAGGGACTTTGCTTCCTACCATGAGTGGTAATAACTTCAGCAAAGTACAGTTTTCATGTCCATTCCCACCAATGCTTAGTTTGGCTGCAAAATTCTTCTGAATCTGTTGTGGCGTATCAAGCCTATCAGAGTGCTGATACGGAAATGTGCACATTTTCATGTTTAGATAGTCAAGTGTGAAATACTTCAGATTAATCATTTTATGGATGCACAAGGCCAACTCAACAGGCACGATACCTTCAAACAGATCATGCATTATGTCAGGTGGGAACCCAGTAGTGGGGTGAAAATGATGCAATGCCTTGCTAAGAGCACACTCACCCGTAACACCAAAATTTTCTCCTTGTGTAACATTTTGCACATGAATATCATGGCAAGTCTTCCTTCTCATGATAAAGTCTCCTTCAGAAACTTCACTAGCCTGTACAGCAACAGAATCTGCAAACTGTGTCCTTGGAAAGACCGCACGAAGCCTGCAAGACTATGAGCAGCCAGATTGTCAGCTAACACAGTGCCCCTAACACATTGACCAAGATTTCAATGAAAATTCCATCCTGTTCAAGAGTGTGCAAGTCTTTCAATAAAGGTGACAGAACATCTTTATAATCACATTTCTGCACGTCAGATACTTTGCATAGCAAAGCTAGCTGTATGACATGAAGGCTAGACCTATACTCACTGGGTATATTGGCAAGTAACCAATATACTGCATTAGGCTTGTAGAGCTTCTTAGCTGTGCCTAAAAGATTGGCTATTTTAAAGTCATCCACATACAAAATTAATGATAATTTCAGCTCTCCTGCTGCAGACAATAACAGATTTTCTTTTAAATAGGTTCCATTTTCATGAGACGTATACATTCCTTGTGGTGATGGTTTGCTTTCGTGAATTTTATCAAGAAGATCAGTATTTTTTAACATTGTTTGAAGCATCTGTAGTATTGGAACATACATTGCTGTGTGTCCACTGGAATCCACAGTAAACTGTTCTGGCATTACCAGAGGGTAATTACATCTCACAAATGTTTTCCTTCGCTTGGTAGTAGACAGTTCTGCACCTTCCACAGTAGCACTGACAAATACATTAGTCTTCATGATAGTTTCCACTAATTCATTAAGAACAACTTCACTCAAAGGCTGATCATGCTCTCGCAAAACTGTGATCACCGAGTCTTTTACAAGAGGTCTGGTCAGTGAGAATATCTGTACCAAACTGTCAACTATGTCCTGTATAGCAGTCACTGATACATGAAGAACACTGTGCATTTTTTATGAACAAAGAAGCCAAATTGTTTCTCAGTTGAGATTGCAAATCACCAATGCCATTCCTAAATTCAAGAGGATTACAGTCAGAAGTTTCAAACTCATAAGAATTCTGAGCAAAAACAGCTTCATCCGATTCAATTTCACTATGTATTGGGGAGCTGTCAGTTTTTGACAAGACAATTAAATTTTTTAAATCAGAAACATCATGGTCTGGATGGTTCCTACTTTTGTGTGTATTGAATGAGGAATACACGTTAGTTCGATAATGGCAATTTTTTAATTGGCAATCCACCATCTCATGTTGTTTTAAATGTGTCCTTAAATGACTGAGTAGAGTTTTATAATTAAATGGCTGTTCGAATCCACACAAAGGACAAATGAATGATGCACATCCAATCTGATTTCCACCATGCACAATCGTCTGAATATGTACCCGTGCCAAGTAAATTTTCAAAGCATTTACTGACTGAAATGTGCAGACACACTCATCATAGAGACATGGCAATGGACTGACTGAGGAAACAATATTTGCAAAAACACCATTAAAAATATCTGAAGCATTTGACACAAACAGGCATTATGTGAACTATATGGTGCTTTTCCTGACCTCCTAACCAACCAACTGTGCTTGTTGGACTTTTTATTTACTTTATTTATTTAATTATTTAATTTTTTTGCCCCAAAAAGACAAAATTACTTGAAAACTATAGCCACACGGCCATTCTCAGGCTTAGAGCAAGCAATCTGAGTTTACTGTGGAAGGTTATTAGCATAGACATGGGACACCAAACTCAAACTGTAAAAGAGCTGCTTTACACAAGAAATGCAAGCCTACATGGAAACCACCATTTCAAACCCAAACATTTGAAATTTGGTTTGAAATGGTGGTTTCCATGTATTGCTGCATGCCACATTGCGTTTCGATTCAACTAAAATATTTTCAGAAGCAACCCAACGGTAAATTAAAGAGAAGAATATATCTTACTTTCTGTTTCAAGTTTGAAATATAACAAATTTGTTCACACTTTTCTTCACATAATCCAATCAGAAGCAAGCTGAACAAACATGGTGGGTGGGTCCACAGTTTTACGTTGGGTACAGTTTTAATGAAGAAGGAGCACGTACGGACGTGCATGACGTCAGGTGGTATTACTGTAAAACTATTTGAGTCCAATGACAAAAATAAATTAAAGTGGTTGTGCACTGTAAACTTAAAGTGAGAAATTCGTACAGATTACAAAGAAATTTGAAGGCTATTTAACTTTTAAACGTTTTTAAGTTATTACAACCAATTCAATTTATCAAACATCCACTGTTTGGTCTTACAGTGTGATATTTGTTCATCCTGGTCAATACAGTCCATACAATATAAGTTGTGCATTGTCATTAAAGCCATGTTAACTGTTCTCTGGTGTTCGGCCTCGCTCTCTAACCAGAGTGTCTGTGTGGATGGGGTGTTCCAGCGAATCTACCTAACACAACATACAGTCCTAGCTCTCCGCAACACTGGTTCTTCCAGCCGGATTACTTCACCCATACCAGCAAAATGGACACTTAATGACTGTAAGTGATGCAACAGGATGGCCACGACAGCTACCAGCTCACTTCCAGGGCTACCAGGTTAACCTTCCTCAGTTCCTCATGCCTTATACTGCTCCTCATCAGGATGACAACTTATGTGAAAGTGCACAGCAGCTCCGGGCACTCAGCCTGCAGACTGAGTCTGCTCCTCATGATGACCAGCTACTCCCAGCACTCGAGCTCACACCCTGTCATTCTTCAGCAGCAGCAGTCGATAAGGTGAGCCAATGGAACATAGGGCAGGAGATAGGGGCCTTTTATACCTAGCTGGCAAGCTGGTATTTGTGCTAGTTTGTTGTGCTAAGTGAACGAATCCTGTGAAGCTACGCCTTTACAGACAACTACGGCCTCAGTGAGCCTGGTTCTCCAGCGAGCTAGCCCAAGCTTCCTTCCAGATGATTAGACCTGGGTAAGCGCACAAGCAGTTAGCATGCAGCCAGCTGCCTTTATTGCCAGTACCACAAGCACAGTACTACTGTCACAAGTTATCAAGTCCACTACTCCATGCCTCAACTATGGACAAGGCAACATTCTAACCCAGTCCCTCCCAGCAACATTAACATCTACATCTCAGTTTTGGTGCAGTCCCCAGGCAACCACTTCCTACGACAACAAGCATGCTACAACCAATGGCATCCACATTATATCAACCAGCCTATCAAATAATGAATCCTATGACTATGGCTGCAAACACCCAGCATAGTAGCCTAGCTACACCTATGTCAGTTCAATACCAACCTATTTCTACAGCTCCAGTCTATCCAGTATATGTGCCATCTTCAACTGTGATAATGCCAGCTCCTCATGTATACAATGCTCTCCTGCCACAATATACTATGCTGCAGTCTCCATACATTTTTCATCCGCTAAGGCAGCCTGTTCCTGTACCTGAACTGCCCAAGCTGGTCCGTGACAGCGCGAGAGAGTTCATTGGCCTCAAGATGGCGCTAGACCACATGGTTGACTCCCACCCAGAGCTGACAGAGCACTACAAATACCGTGTACATGGAGCACCTAATCCTGGACCAGGCAAAGTTAATTGCTCAGTCGTGTAGACATTATGCTCAACCTTATACAGCTGCTATGGAGGCACTACAGCACCAATATGGACAACCACATCAGCTAGCACAAAGTGAGACTGCTGCAATCTTAAAAGCCCCTGATGTTGGATCTGTAGACACCAAAGAGTTTCGCCCTCAGTGTTGACCTGCTAGTAGGAATGCTGACTTCATTAGAAGGGCCAAATGAGACAGAAATAATGTCACCTGGCCATGTAGACAGACTGCTCAGTAAGCTGCCCAGGTCTATGGGAGACAGTTTTGTAGAGCACCTCCAAACACAAGGCTGTCTCAACACAAATCGACTCAACCTCTTCAACCTCAGAGACATCGCTAACTGGCTCAAAGTGAAGGCAGAAGCTCAAAGAAGCTATCTGCAAAAATGCCACAGCATTACCATCCGGAAGAACACCATATCCCCAAGAGAGAAAGACCACCTCCAGCTTCCAAGCCCCGAGTATAGCAGTCTGTGTCAGTGTATCATGGCTCTGACAGACCCAAAGCTGATAGCAGTCATCCTGCGAAGGCAACACGCTCGGATCCCAGGTCGCAGAGGGCCAAGAAGTTGTCTCTCTTCTGTAAGAACACAGAACACTATCTGTTACAGTGCCCAGACATTGTACAGCATTCATTAGACGACTGTCGGAAATGGCTTAATTGTAGTAAGCGCTGATGTAACTAGTAGGACCAGCCACCTACCAGAAACTTGCACCTTAAGGAAACCATGCAGTGAGTGTCAAGAAATTTATCTGAGAGTTCTACACCACGTTGCCAAGCAAGGAGAAAAGGTGTATCTCAAGGTGGTGCCCATCGTATTAAGTCATGGCCGCAAGTCACTGAAGACCTACGCTTTTCTGGACGATGGGGCTGAATGAACAATAATACTACCATTTGCTGCCCAACGTCTAGACCTTAAAGGTAAAGCTGAGATTTTCACTTTACGCACCATCCGCCAAGACGTCGCTCATCTTGCTGGAAAGCAGTCCTACCCCATGACTGCACTACAGAAATGTTACCGCCATCTACAGGGCCTCCCACTACCAGACTTTAGTGAGGTGCAACCATTGCTACTAATTGGTGCAGACTGCACACATCTAATTACAGCTAAGGTGCCAGTGAGATTGAGTCCAAAGGGCAGTCCAGCCGCTATACACACAATTCTCGGTTGGACATCCTTCCATTTCGAAATGAGAAGCTGGCAGTCTAAACCCGCCTGGACCAAGAAGCCATGAACACCCTTGATACACGCACTGAACGAGTAAAGGTGCACCACCGCTTAAGGCTACACCCGAAGCAGTCATACCCATCCTTCGTGGTACAGAGAGGCGACTAAAAAGGGACCCAGTTTTAACGAAAAAGTACGAGGCAGAGATCCAGAAGCTCATCAGTGGAGGCTGTGTTATCAAGCTTTGAGAAGACGAGGTAAAGGCATCCAACGAATCTTGGTTCATACCCCACCAATTGTTCACCATAACGGCAAGGCCCGTCTCGTGTGGGGCTGTTTTTTTGTTCATAATGGCCTCTCACTCAATGAACAACTCCTTGCAGGTCCCACCCTCGGTCCATCCCTCCTCGGTGTCCTTTTGCGCTTTTGCCAGTATGCAGTGGCCATTCGCGGGGACATTCAAAGCAATGTTCCACCGGGTTTGTCTCCTGCCTGATGACCAGCCACTACTGTGATTCATCTGGAGAAACCTGCAACAAGAACAGCCTCCTGAGATCTACCAGTGGTGTGTCTTGCCATATGGGACAACTAGCAGCCCCTGCTGTGCCACATTTGTGCTTCAAAGACACGCTAAAGACCATGTGGAAGGCAATGAAAACATCCTGCAGTCCATTGAACAGTGCTTTTACGTGGACAATTGCCTGCAGAGCCTCTTTACTCCTGAATCAGCAAGGATTCTCATCGACAAGCTCCTTGACAGTTCCTTGCTTCAGGTGGGTATTAGATCCGGCAACGGGCAAGTAACGTTCCAGCTGTCGTCACCCATCTACCTCCTACTACCCGCTCTGAGAGTGTAGCGCAATGGCTGGCAGAGAAAGGCCTGGACCTGCAAGAGCCAGAACTGGGCTTACAGTTTTTTACAACTGTTTACACACATTTTCCAAGCTCTGTGTCTATTTTTTAAAACTCTACACACAAAACCCACAATTGCTCACACAAAATGCAAAATGCCTCAAATCTCCAGCAAAATGACACACAA
>JAUZSU010041487.1:0-10093 GCA_034780255.1 Parotocinclus maculicauda
TTCTCTCGTTACTTAAGTGCAGGTTGTAGCGTTGTTAGTGGCCAGCTCGTTACTCTACCTGCGCACCCGACCACCGGGACGCTCGCACACCTTTTATGGTCAGCTGGTAACGTCCCGGGGCTTATAGTGCTGACAGACGTGTACGGGGAAACCCCCGAGGTACTTAGTATTTTAGGGACCCATTCCGTACTCATGCGCTCCTCGAACACCTGAGCTCACGCTCTTGCTCGCCTTCTGGCGCTTCGGCGCCTTCCGCGACTTATTCGCGCTATACGCGCACCCGAGCTCATGCTCGCCCTCTGCCGTTTCGGACTACCTCCGTGCCTCACGATTTGGGAGATCAGCGTGTTATAGTGCTCTCTGCACGTCTGCCCCGTTTTGGTGCTTTGACAGCTTTCGGGATCAGTTCGCGCGTTGCCCCCAGTTGGGACGCAACACAGCGGCGCGCCTTTTTTTCTTTTAGTTTTCTTGTGTTCGGGAGCCTTTTGGCTCTGCCCTTTTCCCCCCTTTATTTTTTCTATATTATTTCCCCATTATTATTATTATTATACGTCGTGGGACTCCATCACTCCCGCATCTTTGGGTCCTACCACATACCGTAACACCTACCTAAGATCTCCAAGTCAGACTCAAGCATCATGTCCTTGAGACGACCTTTTAAGAGCTGATCACGCTCGAGTGAGAAAGCAAATATGTTTGTGGTTACATGCAAAATTAATTGAATGTGAGTTATGTTTTTACCAGTGCTGCCTAATGATTATGTCAGGATCACGTGCCCTAAAAACAAACCAGAAGGTACATTATCCTACATGCCGTTCTGAATCTTTTTATCTTCCACAGCCAGCTGCTTGATTACAACTTGTTGTGCTTCCTCTATTTAAAGTCTCTTACTACACGTCCTTTTTGGGTCATAATGTTTGTTGTTGGTTTGTTCCTGTTCCTGGCAGCACTCGCTCCTGTTAAGGGTTTGTCTGTTCCAGTTCTTTTTTGTATGTTTCATGTGTTTACCCATGTCTCTTAAGAGCACTTAATTTCCTGTACTGAGTGTTCAGGTTTCCCTGTGTTGGTGTGTAACCCTGTGCAGTCCTGTGTCCCTGTACTGTTAGCTTGCCCCATATATATCTGTGCATCCTAGCCCTGTGTCTCAGTACTGTTAGCCACTGTCTAAAGCCTCTGTTTAGATGAGTCTAGCCTGTTAAGCACATTTTTTAAATCATCTCAGCACCATTGCCTCTAAAAAGAGAGGGTGGCAGAGAGATATATTGCAAGCTGGCTTGCCATGGCTATTAAGCCCCAGAATGGTAAGCCTATGACTGAGTTATTGTACTGAAAATAAAATAAAGCAAGAGAGCAATGGATGCTGATGAGTTCTGAAGAGAGGACTAAGAAAAATGCAGAAATGTAGAGTGTCCGAAAGATAGTGTTTAAGTAGGGTTAAGAAGTCAAGCTATAAAAGATTATAAAGAGAGAGAAGTACGCTTTATGGGAGACACAAGGAAGCAGCATTATACAGATGAGATAATCCGGTAAATTGAGTTGGTATAACATGTAGATTAAGAACTAAAGTGAATTGAAGGAAAGGAATACATTTAACGGAAAAGTAACATTGATTTGCGTTTGTAAGATTGACAGGAAAATCCCTGCTTGTGAATGAAATTTTAGGGAATTCATTGTCACCAGACACCATTTTGAGTTTCCCATTGTTGGCAGATACCATTGTGGCACTTGGTCTATTGTTTATTATTCCACCTTTTTTGTCACTGGATCCCATAGACATGCTTGTACCGGGAATAACTGCTGACACCCTGTAGCACCTTGAGATACATACCACATACCAACCCAAGGCCCCTGCCCCCGACCTTGACCCCCACTCAGAGAGCACAGTAAAGCAAATGGACTGAATCCTACAATCCCTACTGGGAGGTAATGGGAAGTAATCTGGTGAATGCAAATGACTGTCCAGCGGTTAAGGTACTGGTTCAAATCCCACCTCAGCTAAGCTTCCACGGTTGGGTCCATGAGCATGACCCTTCATCATGTAAGTCGCTCTGGATAAGGGTGTCTGCTTAAGTGGGACCATTTGGATCGTAATGGTCCCAGTATCTGAAGCATAACTCCTTTACTGAACTCATCTTGCCAAATGCCAGATATGAGCCAGAAAGGCTTAGCTTTGAGAACCAGTGCTCCACCTGAGGTGTTGGTTATCCAGGCACACCGTAGTGTGATTTTGGTAACTGGGGTTTTCTCAGCTACTTGTTTTAAAAATTGTATTCAATAAATGTATCACCACACTTAATGCTTCTAGATAGGTGATTTATTTTCCTTAATGAAATTTTATACGTCCATATTTGTTTTGTTAAGTGCTATCAAACATCTGTCTATTATTCACTCATTTCAGGCTTGTCTTTGCTGATGCAGATGAGCTCATGTTTTGCGAAACAGCACAGGACATCCTGTCTAATTAAACTCAGGCCTTAGGGAGACTTCGTAATTGTTCAATCACAAATGCAAAAAAAAAGATTCTAATTTGCTTCATTAAAAATTATTACAGAAAATGCAATGATACAATACGCTATGTATGTAAAAGATACCACTGGGCTAAAAGAATTCTGTTTGTTTTGCCAATATTTAGTTGCCATTACTGTACTGGATGTGCTGAAGCAAGACAACTGAAAATCTAACAACCATTTGTGCTCAAGAGTTCATCATTTATCACATAAAAGTCCCTTCATAATGTCAAAAGAAACCAAGCACATAAATGAATAGAGCACAGGACATGTGCAGCCCAGCATCTTTCACACTACCAAAAAAAATACAGAAACACAGCCGTTGGACACTTTTCGTGAAACCTCCATATTTAGCTTCAAGCAAAAGCTCGTTCTGCAAACACATGAATTGTAACTAGTGTGAGATCCCCTGATATGAATTTAATGAGAGCTCATCAATGCAGAGAATTAAATTTACTCATAAGCTCCACACTCACCACTTTCTTTTACAAGTTTGCATAAAACACTTTCTAAATCAACATTTATATGGAGATTTAACAGATTACAGATATGCATGTTGCCCCTTAGCAGGTCATGACTGATCCATGACTAAAAACATAGTGTCCTACTCTATTTATATATATATGTATATATATACGTATATATATACTGCTCAACAAAATAAAGGAAACACTCAAATAACATCCTAGATCTGAATGAATGAAATATTCTCATTGAATCCTTTGTTCTGTACAAAGTTGAATTTGTAATTTGTAATTTGTAATGAGGCTCAGTATTGTGTGTGGCCTCCACGTGCCTGTATGACCTCTCCACAATGCCTGGGCATGCTCCTAATGACACTGTGTATGTCCTCCTGAGGGATCTCCTCCCAGACCTGCACTAAAGCATCCGCCAACTCCTGGACAGTCTGTGGTGCAACGTGACGTTGGTGGATGGAGCGAGACGTGATGTCCCACATGTGCTCAATCGGATTCAGGTCTGGGGAACGGGAGGGCCAGTCCATAGCATCAATGCCTTCATCTTGCAGGAACTGCTCACACACTCCAGCCACATGAGGTCTAGCATTGTCCTGCATTAGGAGGAACCCAGGGCCTACTGCACCAGCATATGGTCTCACAAGGGGTCTGAGGATCTCATCTTGGTACCTAATGGCAGTCAGGCTACTGCTGGCGAGCACATGGAGGGCTGTGCGGCCCTCCAAAGAAATGCCATCCCACACCATTACTGACCCACTGCCTAACCGGTCATGCTAAAGGATGTTGCAGGCTGCAGATCGTTTTCCACGGCTTCTCCAGATTCTGTCACGTCTGTCACATGTGAACCTGCTTTCATCTGTGAAGAGCACGACCCCCATCTGTGTACGGCCCTCATACCATCCTCATGGAATCGGTTTCTAACCGTTTGTGTAGACACATGCACATTTGTAGCCTGCTGGAGGTCATTTTGCAGGGCCCTGGCAGTGCTCCTCCTGTTCCTTCTTGCACAAAGGTGGAGGTAGCGGCCATGCTGCTGGGTTGTTGCCCTCCTACGACCTCCTCCACGTCTCCTGGTGTACCGGCCTGTCTCCTGTTAGCGGCTCCAACCTCTGGACACTACGCTTACAGACACAGCAAACCTTCTTGCCACAGCTCCCATTGATGTGCTGTCCTGCTGGATGAGCTGCACTACCTGAGCCACTTGTGTGGGTTGTAGAGTCTGTCTCATGTTACCACGAGTGTGACAGCACCACCAACATTCGAAAGTGACCAAAACATCAGCCAGAAAGCATAGGTACAGAGAAGTGGTGGAACCACTCCATTATTGAGTGTGTCTTGCTAATTGCCAATAATTTCCACCTGTTGTCTATTCCATTTGCACAACAGCATGTGAAATTGATTGTCAATCAGTGTTGCTTCCTAAGTGGACAATTTGATTTCACAGAAGTTTGAATTACTTGGAGTTATATTATGTTGTTTAAGTGTTCAATTAAAATTTTTGAGCAGTATACATTTTTTTTTAAACTGTACTGAAAGAAGGCTTTAATTACCGCCTCTAGCGTGGATACAAGATGAAATACATTTGGGTATCGGAGGCAGGCAATTCGTCAGAACAACCCTTTTTTTGATGGGCCAGTGACCACTCTGTCTGCCAACTGAGCAAAATGTCTTAACAGTGAGTCTTAGGGGCATGTCAGCAATCCCTCACCAAAAGGTACACTAACCAAAAAGAGAGTCTGAGAGACTTCTTATAGGGCAGCAGGGGAGTCTTGTGGCAAGAGCCATAGTTTATTCAGGCCACACTTTGAATTATTTACATTTCTGCCTGAGAAGCATGCCAAGTTTTCCAGAAATCTGACAACTCTATCTGGGTGGGTTATTGGGTGCATAGTTTTGTTAATCAGTATATTTCAGAATATTATTCTTACCTCTAAATTCAGCACAAATCTCAGTTAGAGATACTGCTGCTTCTTTTATTTCTTAGAGTTTCTATAATACCAAAGTAAAAAGCCATACTTCAACTTTCATATATTACCTACAGGTCCTTTATAATCACTACAAATGATTATAAACATACAAATAAATGTGTCATTGGTACACACATCTGCACTTTCAGCTCTAAAAGACACTAACCTGCTCAAACAACTAACAAGCTAAAAGTGAAATCCAACTCTGCACCATGCATGTATCAAAGTGACATAAGTGATACAGATGGTGTCTCTGACTGGCATTATGCCTCTACCTGCATCTTCCACTACTTTTCTCTGAGTAAGAAGCTACACTTCCGTGTTTACATAAATTACATGCATAAAAACCATTCTCAATTTGGGTTACTTCCCTGTTAGTGTTTATTTTCCTTTGAGCTTTGAACTTGGCTACAGCCCATTGGCTGCATTATCTACTTCATTAACCATTTATTTGCCAACCAATACAGGCTGAACTCTTACCTGTAATAATATTTATCTAATCAGATCATTTAAATGCAAGTAAAATTACATACATTCATTTTCATGGCATAATGGATGCCATATTATTTGACCCAACAGGCTAAAGTAGTTAAGCAACAGCAAAATGATATCTCTAATCTGCATTTGTAAAGTTGTTATAGGGTACACCTAAACATGTGTTCACTTTGTAGGTCTAGTGATCGGTATGCTCAGATGTCAGAAACAACCACACGGTTTTCCTGTCGTGGTCAGCCAATCCTGCAGTTTATGGGCACCAGCACATTCTCAGAATACACAGTCATTAACCAGATTGCTGTTGCGAAGATCCATGATGATGCCCGACTTGACCGTGTATGCCTGCTTGGGTGTGGCATTTCCACTGGCTATGGAGCAGCCATCAACACTGCCAAGGTACTAGCACAGATAAAACTTCAGCCAAATTTTGATTCAGACCTCATAAAAGATCTTGGATGTCTCCTCTTCTGACACTCTATGGTTGATGCAACTTATTGTAGGTAATATTCAAAACAACATGCTTGCAGTGAGTGTATGTGTGTGTGATATGTATGGTCTTAATCTTAATTGTTGTTTCAATAATGTGTGAGCTGACGTTATCGAGAATGTCATTCACTCCGCAAAAAACAGCCCAAAACATGCCTTAAGAATTTACATATGTCTGTGTAACCTGATACAAAAGACTACTGTGCAAGTGCACTTAGCACATGCATCATGCTAGGACCATAAACCTAGCTGGAATTCTACCTAAAATCACATTACTGAAAGTAAAAGTGAGTAAACAAACTGCAATCAAACTGAGTCAATTGTCCACAACAGGTTTAAACCAGCCATGGTCCCAGCACAAAAACGCACGCAGCAAACTATGCGGAATTATGCAAATAAGCTGCCTGAAAAGAAGAAAAGCCTACAGATAAGACATAACTTAATAAATGATGTCAACAATTGCATGTCATATGTCACAGTACCAATTCAGGTGGCCGGGAGCTGGGATCAAACTACTTTTGAATACTCTGCTCACAAAAATTATATTTCGAATTAAAATATCCCATAATGAAATATCCCCCATTTTTTGTAAGCAGCGTACTTTAGACCCTAGATGTTCACTGCCAAAGTATGTTCATAAACAAACACCCAGAAAATACCAAGATACCATTAGTGTTCCCTCGCCACTTCGCGGCTCATGTTATAACATAACATATTTATATATACATACACGTATCATTCATATATATATATATATACACATACATACATACATGTATACACACACGTATCATATATATATATATATATATATATATAAACCCATTATTAATAAAGAAAGGTTATAAATCATAAAATATTATGATTTACAGTAAATAGCATATTTACTCAGCAGATGAATATGCACCAAAAACAAGAAGACTAGAGCATCGGCCACCTGAGTCACTACTCGCCGACATGACAAGTTTTTGTCTGCGGTGTTGTGTTCGCTGTTTGTGATAGTTTCATTATAGACTGAATTTATTCAAGCCCTACGATGCCACCCAGATGTTCTGCAATTTCTACGGCTAAAATAGTATATACTATATATAAATGTAAATACTTAAATAAATATAGCTTTCCTACTTCGCGGATTTTCATTTATCGCAGGTGGTCCTGGTACGTAACCCCCGTGATAAACAAGGGAACACTATTTGTATATATCGCTCATGAGGTGGTGTTTGTCAGTTGCTGTGTATGTGATTACAGGTAGAGCCGGGCTCAGTGTGTGCAGTGTTTGGATTGGGTGCAGTGGGTCTTGCTGCAGTCATGGGATGTAAAAATGCTGGAGCCTCCAGGATCATTGCTGTGGACATAAACGATCAGAAGTTTGAAAAGGCAAAGGCCTTAGGTGCCACTGAGTTTGTGAACCCAAAATCACACACAAAGCCTGTCAATCAGGTTCTGATGGAGATGACCAATGGAGGTGTGGATTTCTCCCTGGAGTGTGTGGGCAATGTGGCTGTGATGGTAAGCTGTACTGTCAGACGCCTATTGCTTTTTCTCTATAAATTACATTTCTTTAGGTAATCTTTTGTTGTTTTTTATAGAGGAGTGCTCTGGAGTCATGTGTTAAAGGTTGGGGTGTGTCTGTCCTTGTTGGTTGGACAGACCTTCATGATTTCTCTGCTCGACCAATTCAGCTCATTTCTGGAAAGACCTGGAAGGGAACCCTATTTGGAGGTAAATTGCACAAACCAGTTATAGATTATACAGTTTTAAGAAAAAAAATTGCAGTTTTGTACACAAACTATTGTCAAGTCAATTAAAAGCAGGGGACGATGCATTACAAATTACATGGTAATTTTCCCTCAGTCATTTTAAACTACACTTCATATCTGGGATAACTGGCATGGCCAATTTAGTAATTTTTTCAAAACATTGTAACTTCTTAGCTCAGCTGTGCATGGTTTAGTGTGGAAGCACTGTGGCACGTGTGGTCTTTTTTAAACCTGAGACATAAATGGTTAAGAACAATGGACACAAACCTTTGTTGTTTCATTGTTAACTAAACAGATTACAGAGTTTTTAGAAAAAACACTTTTTAGAGAAGTCATTTGCACAGATGTTAACCTAACTTTAGAGCTTCTACAATAATACCACAAAAACTAGACTATTAACTGGTATTAGTTGGTGTGTATAACTGGGAAGACGATCAGGTAATACTTCGTGAGGCAGAAACAATTGGTCTACCCACTACCACAGGGACCCAGGTTTGACACATACAGACACTATTGGCTGTGTCTGATGGAGAAGAGGCTGGATGGGGGGGCTTGGGGTATCATCCCAAATGCTGCAATAACAACCCCTATTAAGGACAGGTAACATTCCTACCTGTGTTGTGTTCTTGTTACCCTGACAAAAAGCAAAAAGTTGGGGAAATGACAGGACCGGACCGCTCATTGGACATATTCCTGGCAGGAGTGGTTATGGTAGTTCAGTCATGGATGGATGGGGTTGATTAAGCAGATATGGATATTTTCAATCCAGTTATTGTTAGAAATTAGTGTCGTCTTCGCTTTGGTTTTATTGAAAGCATCTGTTATTGTTGGTGATATGTGGAGTCGTCTTTATTTGCTCTATTTAGTACATTATGTGAGAAGATACTTTACTGTGAGATATATATGACAGACCTCACAGGCCTACATTGTTACTTTGTGGACTATAGTGAGATTGCCTCATGCAGGTGTTGGGGTGCACGCATTCCATGGATTTGAATGACTCCAGTCTTCTTAGTCAGATCCCTGTTTGTTTCCAGCTGTCATACCAGACAATTGTTTATCATTCCCTTCAAGGTTTTGCAAAGACAGCTTGTCAGGGCAATGAGCCTGTAATTATTTGGATCGTTGTGGTCTTTATGTGGTTTGGGTGCTGATATAACAGTTGCCTCTTTCTAGGAGTTTGGCATCTTCTTTGACTTCCATACTTGGTTGTATGCTTTTAAAAGCAGACATGGGGCACCCTGCAGCAGAAGTTTAAAGAACCAATAGTGGATGTGTTCTGATGAATTTGCCATATCATGAGCCCTTTTCAAAAGTGATCTGGAGTACCTCTAGGGTACAATCTTGGTTGTATGACATGGTGTTCTGATGGCAAGTCCAGCTCCTTCTTTTCCATCTTCGCCTGAATTCGGGCAGGAAATTAAGCCAGCTGAGTTCCCCAAAACGTTGGGCTAAAACATGAAAAACTAGTCTTTTCTTGGAGCGTCTTGTTTTGTACTTAATTAACAAGCACTCATCATGTAATGGCTGTATTTCTCAGGATACAAGAGTAAGGATTCCGTCCCCCAGCTAGTCCTTGACTACATGGCTGGCCGCATAAAGCTGGATGAATTTGTGACACACACTATGAGTCTGGGGCAAGTCAATGATGCAATAGAACTCATGAAGACTGGAGGATGGTAAGTCTTATTATTTACACCCATCAATAATCTTTGGTTTTCAAAAGTCTAAGTTATTTGTTATTTTCTGTTCTACAGTATTCGAACCATCCTGACCGTGGCAAAATGAAAATCATGAAGTAGACAGCACGCTGAATGCTACAGCTACTATATGCCTACCCTATGCTTATGCTCAGAAACCCTGACTTGTGATTATTATAACAATTAAATAGACTAACCTGGTAATTTATTCTGCTAATAAAATGTAATGAAATATTCCCTAATTTTTGTGACCAGTGTAAAGGCACAATTTAAACTGCATGGCATTGTTAACCTGTAATCAACATGTGATGATAGTGGACTGGATGTTCTTGGACAAATATTAAGCCAATATGCTGTTTTGGATCTGATTACGCAATACAGTAGCATGTGACAATAAATGCAAACAAAGATCTTGCTTCACATTTTTATGGAACCCCATTATTTTCAACATGGTAGGGTAAAATGCCCTCAAAACTAATTCTCTCAAAAGTTTTAGATCCTATCTTATTGAGTGTCCTCTTTTTCTTAACCAAAGGATTTAATTCCCTTTGATCCTAGATCCTGCACCTTAACAGTGAGGGGCTATGTTTTTGCCAAATGGTTTTAATTTTCTCATCTGACCATTGTTTATTTGGTGACCCTAAAACAGTGCCATCTTCTACACCTGTTGAACTCTGTGCTGTGAGAAGGAAGGATAGTGAC
>JAUZSU010041498.1:0-10093 GCA_034780255.1 Parotocinclus maculicauda
TTTAAAAAATTTTATATCATCTAAGCCAATGAAGAGAAATGCTGAATAGAAAAACTGAATATGAATATCAACATCATTTAGTCTGATAAATAGAGCCACTTTAGGATCTTTGGGAGGAAGGTCCCAGTGGCATGGCATTCCGAGTTGAGCAGCAGAGGGAGAGAGTAACTGCCCTCTGTGGTCAGAGTTTGGTGTGGCAGAATGACAGAAGTTTGAGTGTGGCTGAAGTGCAGGAACAGCTTAGTGTGTGAGGATGGAACCCGATACAGGAATATGAGCTTATAGAGAAAAGATAAAATGTAGTTAATTTTTGTTAAGAGCACAGAGAGTACAAAGACCACAATTGAACAAAAGAAGCTCTTTCAGTACTATGATGGGGCCTAAATCCTCACTGAAATATTTCATGAATACCATTATGTAACTAACAGATGCTGATAAAAAGCTTTTTCTTAAATTTTGTAGAGAAATGTTAGACTTAAAATTGGTCTACAGTTAGATTAAATAGTTAATTCAATATTAAATTAAATAATATATTATATTAGCAAATTATTGTATATACAACACCAAATCAGGAGAAAGTTGGGACAGTAAGTAAAAAAGCATATAAAATCTACACATTGTTTATTTTGACTTTTATTTAAATGCATTCAATATGAATGTGAGATATTTCATGTATTGCCTGATCAATATCATATTATTTGTTAATAAAACATACATTTCTGCATTTCCAGCCTGCAACACAAATAAATAAACACAAATCCAAATAAACTTGGGGCGGTTAAGCATTTACCACTTTTTAATGTTGCCATTCCTTTTCACCATGCCTAAAGGACATTTTGGCACAAAGGGAACCAAGCAATTTGGTGTCTCTGGTGTTATTTTGTCCATTCACCCTGCAAACACAACAATGTGCAACAGTCTGGGATTGTCCAAATGTTCCATATATTCTCTGTTCGAGACAGGTCGGGAAGTCAGTTCAGAGCCTATACCCTCTACTTTCACAGCATGCATTTGCAGCATGTGGTTTTGCATTGTCTTGGAGGCACCATATGTAGCTCTAAGATTGCAATGTACATTTCTACATTAATGCTGCCATCCCAGAAATGTAAGTTACGTTTGTCAAGGGCTCTGACACAGTCCCATACAATGAAAGATCCTGGCTTTTGGATTTGATGCTGATAGGACTCTAGATGGTCCTTTTCTTCTTTGGTCTGGAGCACAGAGCATCCATTTTTTCCAGCAAAAAGAATACAGATTACTTAAGCATCTGATGACAATACACATGTGTTGCAGACCTGAAATGTTGGAATTAATGTATAATAATAAATGAGGGGGGTTCACGATAGCTCGTTGGATAGCACCACTTCTCTGTGTCTGGGTCCTTCCCTTGCCTACATTGGCTTACTCCAGTTACTCCAGTTGTTTGTTGCGTTAATTGATTAATCTAAATTGGCATTGAATTGAGTGTATGTATGGCTAGTCTTGATGTAACCTTGTGTGTGTGTCACTAAAATGGCCACTGATGCCATTAACATTTAATTTTAACGCCTGAAATAAAGCTGACAAGAAAAAAATATATTGGTTGCATACTGTTGGAAATGAAATAAAAGTAAATCTATGGAACATGTTTTTTGAAGAGAGTTTTTTTAACCATAATTTTTTTCCTGATTTGTTGTTGTAACAACAAATTAAATGAAGTTCATTTAATCACTTTCTTGTTCCCCTAATAAATATTTTGCATTCAAACTGTCCCTGTATCTCATATCAGAATGCATCAGTCACCTCCCAGCCATGGATTGATACCTGTTTAATCCAGAAGCACACTATTCTGATCCTTTTGTAGCAAAATAAATTTAAGATAATGAGTCATCAGTAATGAGTTATTGGAGGCACATCATCTCCTAATAACTAAATGATGGATGGAGTTACTGCACTCTGGTGAGACTGGGTTCTGTTGATGAAGACCTGTAGAGTGATGCTAAGGTGAAGGAGCATCTAAGTGTGTGGTGCTGGATCTGGTACCAGAACATCAGCTCGGAGAGAAAAAAGAAAAGGAATTACTTCTGGGTAAAGAGCACAGAGTCTATTAACAATCACTGATGCCAGGTGTAGCATAAAACAACTATGAGCATTAACTATAGCAGCATAGCTAGAAGTGGAAGAACCAGAAGGTAACACAGCCAAAAGGCAAGAGCCAACTGGAGCCATGCATCCCTGCCTAAATCTAAAAGCCTGCATAAATAAGAATGTTTTTAGCCTAGATTAAAAATCTGGAGAGTGTCTGAATCTCGAACTAAAGTGGGGAGTTTATTCCATGGCTGGGGGGGCACCTTGTGAAAGAAGTAGACAGGCTGGATTGTAACAGTTCACTCAGATAATGTGGGGCCAGACCATGTAGCGCTTTATATGTTACAAGAAGTATTAGTTAACCGGGGTTGAGCTACTTGGTTGGTTACACGCTAAAGAGGAACTGGCTCAATAGGTTATTAACAAACATAGCTGGAGTATCAAAAGTAATAGTATGCGTGGTGCCATACCAAGGGAGTAGACAAATCTAATTTCATACATATAGCTCCAAAACTAAGAGATAGTGTTCAGAAATCAACTCACTAGCAAAACATCTAGGTCATCTTTATTGATACCAAATGTTAATATTAGCTCTAAAGTATAATTACAGCGGTGGGTCGGACCCATCACATTCTGAATTATACTTATGGATAGAGGTGGGCGGATCGATCCAAATATCGATAATATCGATACCAACGCTGGTATTGATATTGATCAATACTTGTGTAAAAAGATTGATACTCAAGCTTTTTTTCTCCCACACGCACTGACTGCTGCGCACGCGGATTCATCAAAGTCTACTCTCTGTCAGTGCTGCGCTCAGTGCGCTGTGTCACAGCACGGAGCAGCGCCCCCTCTCCCTCCCCTAATCCCCCATCGACACCAAAATTCCCGGTATCGCCCACCTCTAGTTCTAACACCAAATGTATGGTTTCAAGTGGTCGATATATGGAGCTAGTGTGCTAGTAAACTGTTCGCATACTATAAGCGATTTGGGACACAGCCTGGTCAGTCTAAGCCAATCAGAATTAGCGTACAGTGTCCGATCTGGCTCCACCCACAACACAAACCGTCGTTCTGAGTATCAGGATGTTGAGGAAATAAACATGCCGAAAATACAGCCCAAGCTTAAAGCGTTTAAAGTCCGACATTACGGAGAAGTGAAGAAGCTCGGAGTTGGGGCGAGTTCTCTGAAAGAGCTGATTAAGAAATCGTGCGGTTTATTTCAGGTATATAAACGTATTACATTCGTTTCAGATTTTGTTGAACTTCTGAAGTATGACTGCCATAATGTGTTGTTCCTTGTAGTCGAGGGCGTTACGTGTTGTGTTCTTTGTGTAAGGAAGGTGTGTATGTTTTTATAGATACCCGAGTTAAAAGTGCAGTGTTGTTTGTATGAAGATGGAACAGTTTTAACAGAGGAATATTTCTTCCATCTTCCCGACCACACGGAGCTGCTACTGCTTTCACCTGGACAGAGCTGAAATGGAAGTGAGCTGGTGCACGTATTAAAACATTCAAGTCCCATTAAAGTCATTATTTAAAAACAAGCTTCATGGTCATTTAAATGAACAGCTGTTTTAAATCTGGTTTGGCGAGGTGACGATAATATACCTGTGAGAGGTTTTGGCACGATAGTTATTCTTATTTTGTATAATTATACAATTACAGTAATTAGCACACGCCCTTATACAGAGCGACTTACAAAAGTGCTTTAAGACATCGGTAACAACATGTATTCCTAATAATGAGGACTCTAAACAGGAATACATTAATGAAACTGTTATGTTTGTGGGTTTTTTAGAGAGAGGTGGGGTGAAAGAGTCTCAATTGGCAGAGCATCAGGCTTTTAATCTGAAGGTCCAGTGTTCAACTCCCTGTTCAGGAGAGCGAGAGATAGTGAGCTGCATCACGGTGGCCAAGACCATACAATGGTTTAACAGGACAGGTTCACTGAGAACAGACCTCACAGCTTCCACCCAAGCAGGGTGGTGGAAATATTATGGTTTGGGGCTGTATGAGTGCTGCTGTCTGTGGGGAGCTACAGTTCAAGCATGTCTCCAGACCTAAATCCTATTTAGCCTCTGTGGGGCATTCTCAAACAGAATGTGGAGCAGTGCAAGGTCTCTAACATCCACCAGCTCCATGATGCTGTCATGGAGAAGTGAAAGACAATTCCAGTGGCAACCTGGGTAGCTCTAGTGAACTCCATGCTCAATAGAGTTAAAGTAGTACTGGGAAATCATTGTGGCCACACAAAAATGTGACACTTTGGGCACAATTTGGGGATTTTCACTTAGGGGTGTACTCACTTCTGTTGCCAGTGGTTAGACATTAATGGCTGTGTGTTGAGTTATTTTGAGGGCACAGCAAATTTACACTGTTATACAAGCTGTAGTCTGACTTCATCCAATTGTAAATGTACTACTTTAGATTGTCATATCTTCAGTGTTGTCCTTCGAAAAGATGCATTAAAATAGTTATAAAAATGTGACGGGTGTACTCACTTTTCAGCGCTATTGTATGTGGGAAAGGAGGACTAAAGAATTTCATTGGAGTTTCCATTTGATATGCATGAGTGGATTTTGGAGTGAAATAAAGCTGTTTTTGCCACATTGACAGAAGAAGTGAAGTATTGAAAATGGGGATCAGAAAGACATTTTTTATAGTAGGTCAGAAATAACATACATGTTTAAATATGTTGGTACACTTCCTGGTTATACTCCTGATGTGGTGTCCTGCAATTTGAATCCATGTCTTTGTGAGGAGATGTTGAAGCAGAGAGGCTGGTGCTACAGGTACTGTTGTAACAATAAGCTAACCTTCAGAAATATTAAGGGTTAGGGTTAATGTTTTGCTAATATTAGTAATATAAGTGTGGCTTTCCATTATTAGCTTTATTGTTTGCTTTTAATGTTTCCTCCACTTTCAGTCTTACATGACTTGGTCCAGGTACTGGAATTGGATAGACACTCCGAGGACCTCATCACTGCCGCACAACAGCTACTGACTGATGAGCATTCAGCTAAACGTAGAAAAATCTTGCTTGATCTCCTGGACAATCTGAAAGATAACGCGGAGTTGGAGAGCAGAAAGGAAGATGAGGACTGGTTTGAAGGTAACATTCACATTAGGTGTTTTATTTATTCTTAAGAACTAATCTGTAACCAAAGGTTAATACATTCGGAATCTTATGTAATATTTACAATATTCAACTGTTCATTCAGACAATAAGTATGATTTTAACACGTCAGTCAAGCAGTCAGCTACCATGGCCACTTATAAGTGTTCAGGACTGTAAACTAAGAATAATAAATTAGTTACTTTACAAATTTTGTCATTTATTTGTAAATGATACCATATTGCTACACTACACGTTTGCAAAAATGTGTTTATATCTGAAAATATGACGGTGACTTTTCTTCAAGTCATGTCTCACACTGTTACTGTCAGTTGCTGTTCTGTCAGTTGGTAAATTTCTGTTTAACTCAACTTGATAGCAATGCTTTTACAAATTTACACACTGACATTATGCATAGATAGACAGACATATGTTTTGTAGCTCTGACCAGATGTTCAGTATTCACATGTATAATATTCATAATTAACTCTCCTTTGGCGTTTATCCTTTTGACTTTGCTCATATCTAGGGATTGATGTAAGATTTAAGACAAAATCATCGTATATGAAGTACAACTGTGAGCAAAGGATACGGGGATACATGAAAGAGGTAGGACTCTCATTTAACCTTTTGATTTACTTGGCTTATGTTTCCTGTCAATTCTTGAGAGGGATAAATATTGAGTGTTGGATGCTTAATAAAATGGGCAGTGTAATATCACAAAATATGGTTTACAGGTGCGTTAAGATGTGTGTGTGCGCATGCATATATGTATGAGAGCGTGTTCTGATTGGTTGAAAAGTTTAAATGAAAACATCTCCCAAAAACTACTGGAAACTCCACTTAACTGGTTTTAGCTTCATTTTGGCAGTCTAGTAAATTATAGAGAAAGTACTTCAGAGGATAGGAGTCATTCAAATTCAATGACTCAAATTGATTCAAATTGATTCAAATTACTCCCCAAGTGGGGAGTAAGCTAACAAATATGTCCAATCCATCGTGGGGCGCACACACACACTCAGATTTGTGCACTAAGGGTACTTTGGAAACACCAGTTAACCTAACATGTCTTTTACTGTGGGAGGAAACTGGAGTACCTGAAGAAACCCCATGCAGACATGGGGAGAACATGCAAACAACTCACAGGTGTAGCACAAGGTCGGCTGCAGTGCTACCCAGTGTACAACTGTCACCCAATATAACCAACATCATCCAGTCTAACCAACATCATCCAGTCTAACCATTTGTACCCCTTTCATGATGGCATGATTTTGTCTGTTTCTCTTCAGGTGAACAGCTCTGCCAAAAATATTCAGACAGCAAAACAAAAAGGAGAATATCAAAAGCTTGTGTCCAGCTTGGCAGAAAAGCTGAAATCTATGCATTATCATGGACATTACTTTGACAGAACAGAAAAGGAGCCATTTCGACTGTGCACTAAAGAGGGCTGGTTCTCCTGCCAGGTACCATCACCACTAAAGACACAAATGGCTTATTTTTATATTAACTAAACAGGCTGGGTTCTTGCTACAATGCTCACTGAATAAGTAGTTCAGGGGGAAATGGTGTATAATTTTAATGTTCTTCATTTGTACACTGGATTTTACTAACATGGAATGCATTGGTATGCCTCTGCTAAGTACAGTATATCTGTTAAAACTGTATAGAACTATGCACAGCAAATATTTTGTCTGCTAAATGCCATAAATGTAAATGTAAATGTAAATTTCACCTGTTCTGGTAAAGGCTGCATGGGAGAGTTTGGAGCCTAATCTGGAATTTATGCTGGTACACCCTGGACAGGGTGAGACTTTCACATTGCAAGCCCCATTTGGAGGTTCAACCCAGGCCATAAGCCACTGGAATTTTAAAGCGATTTGTTTTTAAAGGTCCAAATACTGCTGCATAGATGTGTTGTGTGGCAGTCACAGACGCTGCGTTTAGTAAGGCAACCACAATCTTTTTATCTTGTTACTTGTTATCATTCAGACCACAGTCAAACAAAAGTATAAATTCAGAATTGTGAGAAATACGTGAACAAAAGAACAGCCACCCTTTGTTGAGCCTTGTGATATTATTTATATACAAAATATTATTTGCCTGAACTTTTTTTTTAACCCAAACTACTGCACCTTAACAAAGGTTATTATTTATCTGGTCTAAACACTTTTGGTGTGTTATCAGGGTGCCTTTGACACGGACAAGTGTGAGTCTCTACATTCAATAAATCCATATGGGAACCGGGAGAGTAGAATCCTCTTCAGCACCTGGAATCTAGACCACATGTGAGCATATGACATTATGTAATTAACAATTAACAATGATTACATTAATCACATATTTGTTGTTCAAATAGATGGTAATACTAATACATTTTACAAAACTGTTTCAGGATTGAGAAGAAGAGAACAATCATTCCCACGCTTGTTAAAGCCCTTCAGCGTAAAAAGAGCACTGATATAAATTTGGACTATTTCTACAAGCTGCTGTTCACCATTGAAAATCTTAAGCTGGTTCACATTGTTTGTCACAAGAAAGGAGCTCATGACTTGGCATGTGATTCACATAAAGTGTACAGACGGAGTAAAAAGGTTTGCAAGTGAACCCATTAATCAGCTTCTGCTTTTATAGGTAACTCAGGGGGAAAGAACACAGTGCTTTTGTATGTTTTCATACTAATAGTTTGTAAGAATTTACCATGTATAAAAATGAAACTTTTGTATGAAATTCAAAAGATAATATCTCATGTTGATCAGTGAACAATGTATTTGAAAATGTCTTGTACTTTCATGTGCTTGAACTAGAGTTGTCTCATGATTAAAATATTTTTTATTATTTGTGGTATAGTCATTTTTTATTTTGCTCACATTTGACTCTAAATAAATACATCTTGTATTATAAAGCATTATGAATTTAATTTGAATAAATCACATCATATTTTTGATGCATCGCATCATTTGGGTTTTCTATTTGTCAATTTTGGTTGGGTACAACCTGGACCGAACTTTTATAAAAAAGAAAGCAGATCTGGACTTTGTTTAGGTAAAACATGGCTCAGACTTTTATTTTTGGAACAAAGCAAATCAAAATATTTTGTTTGGTAAAACCTGGACTGATTTTTAATTTTTTTAAATATACAGGATCAGGATTTTGGTTTGGTATTATTTTCAAAAAGTTTATGATTTTGTTTGGGCAACGCATGGTCTGACCTTTTATTTGAAGATTTTTTTTTTGCCTGGACCAGACTTTTATAAAAAGCAGCTTAATTTTTCCATTAAGACTTGTAAAAGCTTTTTACTGTCATTTTGGGCCTCACCCATTTTATTCCTGGGTGTATATTCTGCACTAAAGCTGCATTTGTGAAGTCTTTCATAGGAAAAAAAGAACCATGACCTAAAGATAAAAACAAAGAATATGAGAGCACATAGCATTCATTAAAACACATAGTCCCTTTGAATTTTATGCCACATGCCAGTTTAATTACATGCCGTTCTAAATCAGTAAATGCTTCTTTAAAATTGAGTACTACAGCACTTCAGAGACTAAATGAAGTATAGCACCATTTAAATAACACACTACAAATCATTTGGTATCAAAAGTGTAATCTAGAGATCTGATATTAAAATAAGAATAAGATGGGAGTATAACATACACGTCGAAATGTCACATCTTTGAATAGAAAGTTAGTGCAAATGATTCATACAACAGAATAATGCAAATATATTCTTTGGCAGTTTCAGATTTACAATAGCAATTAAAGTATACTGGATTTATTTCCATATTGCAATATACACTCATCAGCCACTTCATTATGTACACCCCTTCAGCTGCTCATTAACACAAATGTCTAATCACTCAATCACATGGCACTAAGTCAAATCACATGGCTTTACGCATGTAGACATGGTCAAGATGACCTGCTGGAATACTTTAAAACAGGACAGGTGATTTTAGTGACTTTGAACATGGCATGGTTGCTGGTGCTAGACGGACTGGTCTAAATACTTAGACTGCTGAACTACTGGGACTTTCATGAACTGCCATCTCTAGTTTTTACAGAGAGTGGTCCAAAATAAAGTTCAAATCCAGTGTGTGATAGGTCAAAAATGTCTTGTTGATGCCAGAGGTAAAAATAGAATGTCCAGACTGGTTCAAGCTGACAGAAAGGCAAGAGTAACTCAAAACGATGTTCGCAGGAGAGAACCTCTGAATTCTCAACATGTCAAACCTTGAAGCAGTTGGGCTACAGTAACAGAAGCCCACACCGGGTGCCCGTCGTGTCAGCTATGAACAGGCAACTGAAGCTAAAACCCACACAAGCTCATCAAGATTGGACAAAAGAGGACTGGAAACATGTTGCCTGATTTCATAATTCTCGATTTCTGATGCAACATTTGGATGATAATGACAGAATTTAGTATTAACAACATGAAAGTATGGAGCTGTAATGATGTGAGACATTTTGTTGGCACACTTTGGGTATTGGTATTGTTGCTGAGCATCCATCTTTTAATGACTACTAATGTCACAAATATCACCTCATTTCTTGAACATGACAAGTGAACATGACTTCACTGTATTCAAAAGGCTGTGCAGCGGGGTGTAGCTAAAAATTCTGCAACAAAACGGAACACAATATTTGTGGAATATTTCCAGCACCTGGATGAATCTATGCCATGAAGGCTGCTCAATTGACAAAACAGGATCCAACCCAGTAAAACAAGTAAAAAGTGTACCCAATGAAGAGGCTGTCAACACTATATATGCACACACACACACACTATATATATATATATATATATATATATATACACACAGGTGTTGGACAATGAAACTGAAACACCTATCATTTTAGTGTGGGAGGTTTCATGGCTAAATTGGACCAGCCTGGTAGCCAATCTTCAT
>JAUZSU010041509.1:0-10093 GCA_034780255.1 Parotocinclus maculicauda
TTGATCACCAGCATCCCCAGGAAAGACCAGGATGTGCTGGTCACCAGCATCCCCTGTAAAGACCAGGATGTGCAGGTCACCAGCATCCCCAGTAAAGACCAGGATGTGTTGATCACCAGCATCCCCAGCAAAACAATGTTAAAAACACAACAAACGCTGGTTACCACCAAGTCCAGCATCATGCTACTCTGTTTTTTTAATAGGGTGTGCACAATTTTTTGACAATTTTTCTCTCAGAGCTTCATACACCCAGAACATTCTGGGTTTGTCTAACGAGCTTCACTTTAACTACTACTTCTCACATTCTATTTTTAATAGCTTTCATATCTTCTTTCCACACATACAAACTGTACCTTTTATCTGCGCCAAGGCATATTTAATGACACCAAATCACCGCTGCCTTCAGGTCGTTTCAATTAACCACAGCTGCTGCCTTTAAGACTTCTGTAACGTTTGGTAACTCCACGTGCCCACGCTGTGGTTTCTGGTTAATGTAGTTCAGGCAGCAGCCATTTCGAACGGTTTAGCAAAATCTTGCCGCCATCTGGTGGATACAGCTGGCGCTCTGGGCCAACATTTTATTCAACATTGCACTTATATCCAACAGTTTAAAAAGTTTCACGCTTTACAAACTGCAACCCTATCTTACTTCACACTTTTTTTAAACGCCTTGTTTGGCTAGTTCATACTACTACACAACGAACAAATGTGGGAGAATAAATCGATACAAAATGTAAATACAATCATAATTATACTGCTCACAAAAATGAGGAATATTTCAAAATGAAATATCCCATAATGTTACATCCTCTGTTTTTTAAAAGCAGTGTATTGCTATATACTAACATGGTAGTTTGTGTTCAAACTAGCTAGGTGTTTAAGAGCTGAAATGAAGGGCAGGTTCCATAGCGTGAGGACGCAATAAAATATATTTGCCTTGTTTTTTCCTGTTACTTTCTCAGCCACTTTCCCAGATGCTTACTGCCTACCTTTCACGTCTTTCAACCATCACTGACAACAAGATAAACTGTGGTCCTGTGTTGACATGGATGGAGGTACAGTAAACATAAAAAAAGACTGTCACTAGTCATCATTTTTAAGTTGCCCATACCAGATTGGTCCCTTAATACCAATGTCCATTGGTAAACAAAGACAAAGACAAGAAAATATAAACAGCAGGCTACAGTATATAAGAATAAAGTCCTAAACACTACCAAGATAAATGATGACCTAATGCTTGAGATAATGGCAGGTCAGGAAGAAAATCATAGATCATTGTCACAGTCATAGATCATAGATCATAGCCTCCCTGTCACAAAACAGCTAATGGCTGTGACAGGGTAGAAGGACCTATAATCCAGGGATAATGTCAGCTTCCTCTGAGGCATGTAATACCAGCCAAGGTCAAGGTCACTTTTTCAGACTCTCTGACCCAAAAGACCGTATAATTTGTATGGATTTGATACAAAATGGAGATATTCTAATGGAATATGCCTTATTCGTGCTTGTTCTTGCTTTGTGATGTCTGTATTTGATGTACACATTTGGTGTATCTTTCTGTCTGTATCTTGTCTAATTTTTTCTCAGATTGACAATAAAGGAAACCATTTGCTGGTCCATGACGAGTCCTCGATTAATGTTCCGGCAGTCGCTGCTGCTCACGTTATAAAGCGCTACATAGCCCAAGCAGCCGATGAGCTCTCCTTTGAGGTGAATGTTTTTAGACCAGGTTTAGTACTGCCATTGGACTTCTCTCATGGCCACAGTACTTAATTTTGCTTTTCATTTGATAGGTTGGAGACATAGTTTCCGTAATTGATATGCCTCCCAAGGAAGACACTGGCTGGTGGAGAGGAAAACACGGCTTTCAGGTGTAGTATATTGGACGCGAGAACAATATTTTTCAATTTTTAATCTTTTTTAAATAGGGTTAGGTTTTCATTTCATACACAATCACCGATATTGATTTGATTTGTTAATCAGAGTAAGCATTTCATCATCATGGCAAATTATAAATCCAGTAGTGGTGGGATTTGACCACAAGTAGCCCATGCATCATCTATCCCACAGTTAACACTGTTTTATTTCCAAGAAATCCTGTAACAAATGATAGCAAATAATAATTCTTGTGTCGTCTTTGCAGGTGGGATTTTTCCCTTGCGAGTGTGTGGAAATAATCAGTGAGAAAATCCCTGCAAATGTGACTAATTCACTGCCAAAACCAGGTACTCTCGAACAAAACACCTCTACAATTTCCCATTCAACAATTAGACCATTTGGGTGTTTCTTCCTTCTCAGCTGTACCAGTTGTTTGAAACAATTCTGCAGGTTTTGGATGAGAATTCAGCCTTGATTTTGTTGACCAGTGCCTTTAAGGGGAGTCCCTTTGCCATAATGCAATTTCCAATCTATAACGTCCTTACCCATTTCACCCAATGTTGGTACCACATTTTGATAACAATCATTAGGCATGTACTGCACTTGATTTTTATCACACAAAGATTTTTTTCCCACAGTTTTCTTGCTGACACTTCAGAACCAATCCAGGTCCACATCAAAGTAAACAATCTGGAAGGGGCAGGCTTACACATTCTTCCTTTGAGATCCCTCTTTTTTAAATGTGCCTGAGATTAGTTTCGTTCGGTTTTTAGCTAAGAAAGAGAGGACAGTTATTCTCTATTGACTACCCGAATAAGAATGGATGTGGCTTTTATTGGGTTTGAAGCTGCAGTCTCTAAACAATAAAGCAAACAATTTCCTCAAGCAATGTGGAGGTCTAAAATACAATTTTGGACAGATCCAATATTGTGGGTTCAAGCTTAGTCAGTTTTGTGCCATGTTCATTTATTTTCAGTGGGACTCGCACACTCTAGGACATCATATAATTTAATGATCCCTTATGAATTCCATTCACGTGGTAATATAAAATGATTTATAATTTTCTCTCATTTATGTCACTTCCTGTCCTGTCTCTACCCCACTTTTTGTTCGGACAGGTTGATGGCTTTTACAAATTATATGTGACAAATAAATCTTGACATAACTTGACATGTGGTCTGAATGCCTTTTTTTTTACCTCCTTTAGTGTCTAATAAGCATGGGAAGCTAATCACATTAATGCGAACTTTCATGAAGTCGAGACCCACCAAGCAAAAGCTGAAGCAGCGAGGCATCCTGAAAGAGAGGGTGTTTGGCTGTGACCTGGGAGAACACCTTCTCAATTCTGGCCACCATGGTGAGAATCAAGATAGAAAACATGATAATTGCAATTGTGTTGCAGGTCACAAGATCATTTTCTCTCCTCAATATTCCTAGTCCCTCAAGTCATTAAGAGCTGCACTGAGTTCATCGAAAAACATGGGGTCGTGGATGGAATTTACCGCTTGTCTGGGATCTCCTCCAACATTCAGAAACTGCGGTGAGGAACCAAGAAATGATGCAATTCATTAGCAGCTCTCAGTTTCACTCATACCTAGACCTGGCGCGATCAAAGATCTATTTTTTCTTGAGCTTGTCCCTCATCATCAAGGCTTGACATTGTAATTATCTCAATGACAAGAGAATGCATTCTGTTCCCTCAGGCATGAATTCGACTCCGAGCACATGCCAGACCTCACGAGGGACACCTACATCCAGGACATCCACTCAGTAGGCTCTCTGTGCAAGCTCTATTTCCGCGAGCTTCCCAACCCCCTGCTAACCTACCAGCTCTATGACAAATTTTCAGTAAGCAAAAATAATTGTTTTTCTAATTCGAACAGCGTTGCAAACACAGGTGCTGTGTTTCACCTTGGCGTGTGTACGTGTGGTCATTTTCACAGGAAGCTGTTTCTGCAGCCACTGATGACGAAAGGCTTGTCAAAATCCATGACGTCATTCAGCAGCTGCCGCCTCCGCACTACAGGTTTGTTGGTTTGGTTTGTTTCAGCACCCTCTGGTGACAAGAAGTAGTACTACAGAATAGCACATTGACGCAGATGTTTAGGCAAATGAGAACCAAGACAAATAAGAACTCCTAGACAAACTTGAATATGACTCCAAGCAAAGGTATATATTTGAAAGCACATTGAGAACATTTTGGAAACGTCTGGCCACCTTTCCAGATGATCATTCTGTAGGGTTTGGTGGTGCCACAGAAACTTTCTTTATTAGCGCAAGACGTCTGAGGTTGATGGGAAGGTGGTGGAGGCCACTGCATCTTGAAGATGAACTGGGGAAACAGGAGTAGGAGGCTCAGAGCTCCCTTGTTTCTTCAGTGAAGTGGCTTGCTGGGCAGACTTGGCCAACTCCAGAGCCAGCATACGGGCGGCATTCTTCACTGCAGGCTGGGAGGTTATGAGGGACACAGACCTCACCAGACCTGGAGTACAGTCAAGTGTTACTGCACCTAAATAGGAGAAAGCAAAGCATGAGGCGTGCATGATCCCAAAAGGCTTATTAAAAATGGTAAATCCTTAAAAAAGTTGGACTAACCTGTTTCTAATTTGCTTTAGTCTCTACACTTCACTGAGTTGTCAGTAAAACGTTAAAATGTTCAGAAATATGAGATTTTATTTAATATCTGTGGCAAACTGGTAGTTTTACCAGCGGTGCCCAAACTCTTGTTAGATTTTATGTACAACTGAATGATAGTATTTCATGCCAATTTCTCTTTTGTTGTTTCTTAGAACACTTGAGTTCCTAATGAGACACATGGCCCGCATGGCGACCTTCAGTCACATCACCAACATGCACTGCAAAAATCTTGCAATCGTCTGGGCTCCCAATCTCCTCAGGTGATTTCATTTCTGATGTTTGTTGTTTGATATTAAGACTCAGCTGGACACTCTACAGTTATTTCATAATCAGCCAATCATGTGTCAGCAGTAAAATACATTAAATCTTTTGGAAATCGGCCAGCAACATCAGGTAATTCGTAAACTATGTAATCTCAGTGATTTTGACCATGCCATGATTGTTGGTGCCTGCCAGACTTACTCATAATTTACTCAGACTGCAAATAATAAGAGAGCAGCACGTTGGTACTCCAGTTTCCTCCCACAGGACAAATACATGCGTGTTAGGTCAATTGGTGTCTCTAAAGTGGCCCTTAGTTAGTGACTGTGTGTGTGTGTGCCCTACGATGGATTGGCGTCCCATCTAGGGTTGTTCCTGCCCTTGCGCTCAGAGTTTCCAGGTGGGCACCGGCTGGCCGCGACCTTGTGCGGATTAAGCAGAAGATAAGGAATGAATGGATCATTAATCAATCAATCAATCAAAATTTATTTATACAGCGTTTTTTACAATGGAGCATTGTCTCAAAGCAGCTTTACAACAGTATACCATCCAAAACCAATAGGCCAATCCCAGTTTGAGCAAGCCTATGGCGACAGTGGCAAGGAAAAATAAGCAGCTAAAGTAAGCACTTGTTTTGCTTCATGTTTTCTGCATGGTAGGTCTAGGCAAATTGAGTCTGCCTGTTTTGGTGGCACTTCTGCCTTCATGGAGGTGCGCATTCAGTCAGTGGTGGTGGAGTTCATCCTCAATCATGTTGACGTTCTGTTCAGCCCCAAACTTAACACTCTAATCCGTGAGAGCACAGGTAATTGAAAGATTCTCTGCTTGCCAGTTTAGTTTTTTTTGTATATGAGACACTTTCATTGAGCCCAGCTCTACAATGTGCATTCACAGGTCCCAACACTATATCCCGGCCAAAGTCTTTGCTAGTTTGCTCACCGTCTGCCAAGCTACTCTCTTTGGAGGAGTCTCAAGCCCGCACTCAGGCCCAACTCACCTCTCCAGTGTCTCCTGGAAGCAAGTACATCCAGGTGGGAGAAGGACCTGCTGCTCTGCAGGGCAAATTCCACACCATCATAGAGTTTCCCACGGAGAGGTGCGTCTCTTTAGGTGTTTATTATCACTTGTTATACACGTATCCATATCGACCCAGTATCGATTTCTGAGCCAACTGCTGCCTGTGTGGAAAGCACACAGCCCATGGTAGCCTAGTAGTTAAGGAACTGGACTATGGATCAGAAGGTCCTATGAACCTCTGCCAAACTTCCACCGTTTTGGATTTGCTCAGGCTGTAAGACTATATCAGTTGTAAGTCATTCTGTATTAGGTCTGCTAAATGTTTCTTATCTGGTCACCCTGGTTCTCTGACAAGGTTTTAATATTTACTCTGTGGACCAAATATGTGATGTACATAAAGTCATATTTTTGGTTCAAATAGAAAGAAGTCTCAAGGCAAGGTAAAGAAATCTCCCGTGGCAAGCTGGCGTTCGTTCTTCAGTATGGCGAAATCTTCAACGACGTCCAAGCGCAAATTGCTCCGTCACCCCAGTGAGCCCAATGAAATAAAAACCTTGGCTCTCCCAGGCAAGACTTTGTGTACTTAATGTATGCATAACCCATACTGTTTTCTACACTTCCTGGGTGGATTTGTGATCATTACACAGACTTGTGTTCCATTGTCTAGGGGGTAGAGGAGACACTGGGACGCTACGGTCAACTAAAAGTGAAGAATCCCTTTCCTCTCATAATCTTGAAGGTAAAATCCTATTATTTATTTGACTTTCATCATGTGTCATGTTAATAGATTTTGCAAATGCATAAACATTTGTCCATGTCAGGATCAGCAGTTCATCAAGTACGCAGACCTCGGTCCACCAGTGATGCCCTCTCAGCCTCCTTCAACGCAGAGTTGCTAAACAGCAGAGGTCACAAAGCATCAAGAAACAGCAGGAAAGACCCAGCGGCGTCGATTACTTGTGTTTCTGCTCTGATATCGACCCCATCGGCTAACGCAGATCTTAACATGGCTTCTCTAGACTTTGACCAAATGCTGGCTCACGGTTCGGAAGCTGTTCTGACTGAAGGTGGAAAAGCATTGACTAGACAGAAGGATGGAGGTAGCTCCAGCAACAGGGAGCCCCTGAACAAAGTGACCAGTCCGACCGATTCAAAATCAATTCAAAAGAAAAGAGAGAATATAAATAATAGGAATTCAGTTTCAGAAAAGTTTATACCAAGTACTACAGCTAAAAAAGAACAAGGCTCTTCTGAGGCTGCTCCTGTTGGTCCCACCCAGAACCCTGACGTTCCTTCTGAGAAAAAGGGTCTGCCTGTTTTCCCTACTGAAGCGATCAAGGCCAGTGAGTCAACATGCGGGGATGAATGTCAACAAAGACCCTCCTCTTTGCTTCAGGCAGAGGCTGAAACTCCCAATGAACAAGCCAGACCAGGAAAGCAATCAGAAACAGGTTAGTCCAACTTTTATAAAGAATTACCATTTTTAATAAGCCTTTTTGGATCATACACGCCTCATGCTTTGCTTTCCCTTATATTTAGGTGCAGTAACATTTGACTGTACTCCAGGTCTGGTGAGGTCTGTGTCCCTCATAACCTCCCAGCCTACAGTGAAGAATGCTGCCCGTATGCTGGCTCTGGAGTTGGCCGAGTCTGCCCAGCAAGCCACTTCACTGAAGAAACGAGGGAGCTCTGAGCCTCCTACTCCTGTTTCCCCAGTTCATCTTCAGGACCCACTCTTCAAAATGCAGTGGCCTCCACCACCTTCTCATCGACCTCAGACGTCTTCTGCTAATAAAGAAGGTTTCTGTGGCACCCCCAAACCCTATGGAATCCCCTCCAGCACCATTTCTACCGGAAGCAACACTGATGCTGGCAGTCTACAGAGTACCTGTGCCTGTCATGGCAGCGAGAGTGGACTCAGCTACTCTGATGGAGGTGAAGTTTCTGCTGAAAGTCATGAAACGGGCTTACCCACGCTGGATGTTTCGTTTACAAAAGGCCTAAACACGGAGCACGTCTCTGAGAGCCGTAAAGTCATGAGAGAAAATGTCCGTCACATTGGAGTTGGTACAGATAGTGCTAGTCCAGGAGACAGCTCACAGATGGAGGCATATGAAAACCCAAGGTCATCGCCTTCTCAAGCTGAAAGATTCTCAGAGAGTCAATCAGCCATGGCTGCGCTTCTCAGCAAACAATCTGCCAACGGAGCTGCCAGTGCGTGTAATTTCCGCGTCATATTGGCTGAAGCCTCCGTGCCGGCTTCAGTGCAAGATGTTCTTCCACACGCTCCAGTTTCTCCTCTGACTCCCGCTCAGCAATGCAGCCCCCAAAATGAGACGAGGCCCTCAGGATACATTTACTGGTCAGGTCCGTTGGAGAAAAGCAGCCCCTTTCGGCCTGATTATGGGCCGCAACAGGCTAAGATCATTGCCAAGGACTACCACAACACCCTGACACCAAGGTCTTTTCACCAATCCATCAAATATAAAAGTCTTCGAAGGGACGAATATTCCCCGACATATTTTTATAGACATGCTGGGCCAAGATATCCACCAATGGATGGTGCTTCTGTGTATCCCACCATTCGCAGGGTACGTTCCATGCACACGCCACCAGAGGACAAATTTTTCTTCTCCCCACAGCCGTCCTACCAACACAACACGTACCAGCGACCCCCACTGACCTCCGATTTCCACCAGGTGCACCCATATTTTGAGGATGGGAAAGTTCAATATAGGTACAAGCCCTATTCAGGGGCCCAGCATAGCAATCTGGGCCACTATCAGGTAAGCACTCGGGATAGATACAAACATTCTTATTCCCTTCGCAGACCATCTCCTCATCCAGGAAGGGTTATGAGCAACATTGAGAGCCATCATGACCCGCATATCAATCTGCCTTTGAGCAGAGAGGCCAGTTTTATAAGTCATGGGGTCAGTCCCTTGTCTAGAACGAGAACTGCCGCTTTACACCAAGGATTACCAGATCCGGCTTTCAGCGCTTCAGTCAGACAAGGTAACATCTGGAAACAGAAGCTGCAAGATTCTATGCAGCCCAAGTCCAGAGGGATCCACAGGTGCCAAGATACAATGCACACAAGGAGTAAATCTGATTCAGGCAAAGACCTGCTTATTTCTACGGAAGGGGCTGATGGGAAATACCGAATAACCATGGTGTCCCATTACTCCCCTGATCACCCACTCTCTGATCCTGACATGTCCCTGCCCATTGAGACAGAAAGGAAGGGGAGCAGACACAGTTCCAAACCTGCCTCGATGCTAAAGCAGAGTCATTCCATGCACAGCTACCCTCAACACACTCTGGAATCCCAACCACGGCCCCGTAACCTGACTCTGCATAAGGAATACAGCTGCCCGGATTTTAAACGCAGCGACTCCTTCGAGTACGACAGCGCCCGTCAGAATAAAAGTCAGAATAAGATGATGAATCAAAGCCTCAGTAACTACCCTAAAGAGGGATTTCAGCACGCTAGGGTCAAGGGCCATGACTTGCAATGGTTGGAGAGGTCACAGGGGATGAAAAGGCAGGTGAAAATGACTCCAGAGCATGACCACAGATTCTCATACCCTGTCCAGAGCAGGCCCAGGACTCGTAGCATGTTTGCACGATCTTGCTCGAATTACATTGACAAACATGTGTCCGTGGTGCCCACCGTACCCGCCATGTTTTCCAACTATGGCTGCAAACCCCACCAGAGAAGCAGATTTTATACTACAGCCATGGGCACGGGAAGTTTCCTCCACTCTAAGCTTAGACCCGAGACTGAGATTTATGCCGAATAACAGGTCTATGTACTGTAGATGTTTTATAAATTGTTTTTTTGCTCAGTCTTCTGTATGTTAGAACATGCTTGAGTGCTTGTCCATGAAGTACATTGTTTTCGGGACAGACCCTGAAACCCCCGTGCCAGTTTCCAAAACACAGCTGTTATACTGTATAAAATAAATAAATACACACTATATAGCATACTGGTGCACTCTATAGTTCTACAGTACAGCAGAATGACTCTAGTAGTCCATCTGTTTCTCTGTGTACTTTATTAGTCCCCTTTCTCTAATAGTCAGGACCCCTACAGTTCAGGTACTATTTGGGTGGAGGATCATGCTCAGCTCTGCACTGACACTGAGGTGTCGTGGTGTGTCAGTGTGTGTTGTGCTGTCAAGAGTGGTTCAGACCAGATGTGGGGGACTCGAGCCACATGACTCGACTCGAGTCGCGATTTTAAGGACTTGAGACTTGCTTGATGAACATGATAAGAGACTCGACTTGACTTGGACTT
>JAUZSU010041519.1:0-10092 GCA_034780255.1 Parotocinclus maculicauda
TCAGATTTTATTCACAATTTGTTTAGTGTCCCAACTTTTTTGGAATCCGATTTGTGAATAGTGATTACAAACAGGTGACGTTAAGAAGCACACTGTATCCACATATTCCAAAAATAACTGAAATACTGATTCATTTGAGGACAATACACATTCACACTGTGTGATAGTTTATCTAAGATGCTTCCAAGCCCAAAGAAGTTGATGCGACTTCTGGACAAGGTCAACATGAGGATTCTTTTTAAACAGTAAAGTTTTAAGTGACATTTGGTAATGTAACTCCATATTAAAGTGCTTGATAAAAGTTTGCAAACTAATTCCTTGCCCACGTGGTTCTATGAGCTATTGTTGAATAGTGGTTCTGAGGGATCAGAGATCACAGGTCTTCAGTTTAGGTTTGTGCCCTTGCACTTTACAAACTGAAATTTGCTGTAGAGAAAGAAATATGCCAATCTCATCCAATATTTCGCTGAGGAACATGAACAAATTAAGGTAATAAGAAAAAAAACATGACGTATCATGGTTTTTGTCTGCAATTAAATTAAGGTCAAAGTAAATGAAAGATTGTATTATTTTTTGTTTTTATTTTCCATAATATACAAACTTTTTTTTTTTATTTGGGGTTGTATCTAACTTCTAACTTCTAACGTTTTAAGTTTGATAGCTATTTGTTGGTGAAATGGTTCAAATTTGTCTTCTTTTATGGATATTGTAATGCTGTGTCGGAATGGCGGACACACGCAGAGCTGCAGGAAACACAGACGTTTATTCATAAATCCAGGGCAGTTCAGGATCAAGCACAGCAATCTCAAGAGAGTCCAAAGGCAAGGCGAGAATACGACCCAGGGTCAGCAATGGTAGGTACTGCGACAACTGCAACAAACTTAGTACGGATAGAATGCTTGGAGACAAGGTGAAAAACCAAGCGAAAACTAAGCAGCTTAGCCCAGATTGCATGTGGATAGAGTAGATCTATAAAGAGTGTAGATGAGCAACAGGTGTGTGTGTGATTAACCAGGTGCGGCTGGCAGAGCAGTCTGCAAGTGTGACAGATATTTTCAAATTTAAATGTTGCTGATGTTTTAATTCATTGATTTATCTTTAGCCATTCTCTATTTTCTGATGTCTACTCCCACACTTAATACATTTCTTTATAAAGGATTTTTTAAACTTAAGTTGTTTACATGTTGGGTACATATTTTTGTCATACATTATGTGTGTACATTCCTCTGGGGCTGTGCCACTGTGCTGCCAGTGAACAACATGACCATCTAAATATCTTGCATGTTCGCACAACAGTGAGAATGACAAAGCATATTGTGCATTATGATAATTACATGTAGCCGTGCATACCGTGTGTCTAAAAAGTCTAAAACTACAAAAAGTCCTATTTCCATTATTTCCTATGAGACAATTCCTGACTGGTTCTTGCAGATTGTCAGAACTTTCAGTGGTGACCACATTACAAATTGCTGCATTACTGACTTTCTGATTGGTCCTCATGTCTACTTGTTACCTATGGATTGTATGGGGCTTCAACTCTTTATCACACACTAATTTATCTTATGTGACACTGCTTGAAGGCAAAGATGATTTTTCTGGTACTAAACACTAGAATATAAAATATTTTAAAATATTAAAATATAAAATACAAACCTTATCGTATACATATATTATACTTCACTGTACTAATGTAAATATAAAGTAGAAGTAAAAAGCCATTTGGAATGAGTTTCCTTTCATCATTTTTCCATACTCTTGGTTAATTATTCAGACAATAGGTTATTGGTTTGAATTTTATAGGGAATAGTTTAAATTCAATAATGGGAGTTCAGGCAGCTGGTTGGACTGTATCGTACTCCTAGGTACCGTCATCAGACGACTGAAATTTTTTTGTCTGATATTGTTATAGAGCAGTCACGATTTCTCTCAGGAAAGAAAGCTCAGCTTCCCTTAAAATGTAAAATGTAAAAAATTAAATGGTCAAATATGTACATTTTGTACAGTCTTTACATTTAATTGGATAAATGCCACGATTTTGTCCTGCCCCCAGACGCTTAGCATCTTTGGGGCTAAATGGAGCTGTGGGCTGACCACGGCTGGAATGGATGCTGATTGAAGGATTATGATTGGAGGATCCCGTTTTGAATTTCAGATATATGAGATATACACTGTCGCTTAATCATTGAGAGTGCAGTTCCATCATATATTTTGCAAGTTAACTAATTTTAAAAGAATTTACATATAAAAAAACTGATGAATTTTATGATGTAAGCTGACAATGAGTTTCCCCTGTTTGAAAGACCAGCAGCCACCACTGTTATAGAGATATCCAAAAAGTGGTTCAATTTAGTAAACTATCCATGTCTAATGCAATTCTTCATTGGAGCAGTTCAACTTCCTTGTGCATTCGGTTGAGTGGAAGACACAATTACATTGTCTTAAATCTTCATTTATTTCAGCTTGATATGTTAATACGTTCCACTTGGCTGCATCAAATACCAAGAGACTTTTGCTTTTCTTTGTTTTGAACATCTAATGAGAAGGAACATTTCTTGTTCAACGGCCGGTGGAGCAACAGTGGGGAATATGACTGTGATCCACCGGGAGACTCCAGGCAACAGAGCTTTGCTATTAGCATCCTTTTGTATTTTAAATTACATTTTGTACTTTCTATGTGAAGTCAGCATACAGGCCACAGATATACTGTTGTTCCTCAAAGCTACCTTAGTTATACAGTTCTTAATACTGTAAAGGTTAACAAATGTGAGGTAAATAAGACATTCATTTGAATCTTCTGTGGACCAGACTGCTTCACATGAGTGTGAATTTTGTAAAAAAAACACTGTAAACAGTCTAAAAAGCATGTCAAATGACACATTCAGAGATGGAGAAAGCACAATTCCTAATCTCATCACAGCCTCATAAAACAGACCAGAAGCTTTGTATTGGGCATAAATGTATAATTTGTCCTCTCTTTCATTTCCTACATCAGTAACCTTCACTACCAAAATAAATAAGTAAATGATAAAACATATATCACTGTCATCACAAATTCAGAATGAATTAAACCCAGAAAGACCAACAAAATTGCTCTGTCATATCCACCAGACCAAAATTCATTAAATAAACATGAATCCCTCAGTCCCAAAGATCAAACACTGATGAAAAGAAATATTAACTCTTAGGCCTTTACATAATGTGGAAAATATGTTAAGGGTGTTTAGTTTAGCTTGAACTAACAGCTTGACCAATGAAGCATTTTTTATTAAAACGTACAATTACGTGTTAAGAAAATGTTGTTTTTTGTGAATGTGAACTGATGATAGATCTGATACCTTCAGTCTTTCTGACACCCCATCAGTGAAGTTGATGGTAAACTCTTCAACCTTGGGCACCTTCGGGTTGGCTTTGTTTTTTTGCTCCATCTGGAAGTCAGATCGTGTCTTCACCACTACCTGTACAAATATCAGGTAAACGCATCAAACCCCCTCTATTTAAAAAAACACTTCCCTGTGAATCTGCAAAGCACACATTTTCACATAAATTATTATTTAACACTCAACTTGGCATTTTACAATAAAAAATGGATATGCAAAATTTCTCAGAAGACATTTTGGTAATGCTTTTTCTGCATTTTTACATTCACATTGTATTTTATTGATCTGCTGACAGTAATCAGTCAAACAGTAAAACTGCATGTTCACTCATATCCCCATTGAGTAAATGATGATATAATACTTTGATTTTTTTTCAATAAATTACATACAGCACTTTCTTATAGCATAGCTTATAGCACATTTTCTGTAGCACTACTACAACAAATCACAACAGCTTTCACGCTCATATTTGTCTCATTCTAAGAACTCAATGTTCAGTTTATGTTACAAATTTGCAAAAGTAAACATTTACGGGTGAAATTCAACAACATACAAGTGGTTAGCACGCTAGTTTGTGTGTGTGTGTGTGTGTGTGTGTGTGTGTGTGCCCTTCAGTGGATTGGAACCCTGGCTCCCTGTGACCCTGAACTAGAATAGCTGGTATGAGTGTAAATGAATGAACAAATATTTAATATTATTAGTTCAGGGAAGCCTATTAAAATGACTGTATGTGGTAATTACCATATACTACAGATGATGTACAAAGGATTAGGTTGAATATACAGTACTAGAGTGTTTATTTAATGACACGTATCAAAGGATACAAAACCCAAGTCTTTGAATTTTAAAGCATCTACATTATTTAGCTTACTGTATGAATCTGGTACAGCTTACTCTATAAACCTCCAACTTGACATAACTTCACAGCTGTCCTGATTTAATGGTATATTCCAGTACGCAAGTTAGTCAGTTTTGCATCTTTGACACTTTCTTCATGAATTACCATCTTGTCTACAACAAGTCCCTGCCTGTGCTTCTGTGCTATTTAATGTAACGTGTTATTAGTACTCACAGTACTGCACTCACATTTGTCAAAATGTCCTAAACACAGTGATTGTAATCAAGACTGTTTTATTTAATTTTGCTGTTGGCTTCTTTTCAGACTGAGTTTACCTCCTGAAATATGATTTTGATAAGTATTGAAATTACTAGTAGATATCAACATAATTAGCTGGAAACCTCACTCATCTTGACAACACCACTGTGAGCAGCACCACCTTTGTAAAACTCTAAATGTTCTTTCACACATGATTCAGCTCACGAGCAGCTTGCTAATTAGCAGATTAGATCAGACCTCAGCTATGTGTGTTGAAAGTGCAGAAATCCTGAAACATATCCTTTAGTTGAGAGCCCCTGAAGTACGGATGAATCCACATGTAATAATAGATGTAAAATGATTTTAATATGCATACATCCTGTGTTTACTGTAAAACAACAGATTGTTATTCAGCTGTATTTACGTTGCTGAAATCAAATCAGATCAACATCAGGTTTTGATACTCAATTTAAATTCCAGGGCAGCAGTGATTAGCTGTTGTTTATGCAGTTGCCTCATATGTCTGAAGATCAGTAGATCAATTTCCAGTCCAGACTCTGCCTGTATGGAGCAAGTTCACCCTGTGTCTGTGTGGGTTTCCTCCAGGTCCTCCAAATACAGTCATTTTTATATACTTCCCTAAACTAACAACAGAATACAATTGTTTTCATTAATTCTCTTTCATACGCACTTAATGCAGTTTAAAGCTGTGGGGAGCTGGGCCCTAACTCTCATTTTGAGAAAGAGCCTGGTGTATAAATATCATGCTGCCAGTACACTCCAGCTCTATTATCATGACCGTTGTCAAACCTCCATGTGGCCACACACGGCCAAGCTGTAGTGTGCCCTAAAAGCCATGTCAAGTCAAGTCAAATTTATTTCAATAGCTATTTTTACAATGGTACATTGTCTCAAAGCAGCTTTACAATGTCATATATTCTTAATACGCCAATCTCAAATTGAGCAAGCCTAGGACAACAATGGAAAGGAAAAACTCCCTAAATGTTGAAAGAAGAAACCTTGGGAGGACCCAGACATGTGTCATGCAGTTCCACAGAGTGGGCAATGCTTGGCTTCAGCCAACTGTTGCCACGCTGCCATGTAAGGTTTTCTGGAAAGACCAAAGCTAGGCACACCCTTGCACAGGATAAAGCAATACAGAGGCAGCAAGCGTAGACATCCTCTCATAGTGAAGGTAACTATCCTGATAGTGAACATGCCACCTATCTGTGCAGACTTATGCTTAAAACTCGTTGTCAAATGCCACAAACCAACCAATTTAAAATGTCTGGTGGCAGTGGATTGTCTGGTGATGTGATCAGGGCAGGTTTGAGCCCATCACTAATGGCCTGCACATCAGTGGCACAGGGTCACTGGCAGCTAGGACCAAGTGGGAGCTACTTTTGGTAGACCTCAGTGCTAATGAGCAGCCCTATTTAGGGAGCTTACTTTTCTTCTACAGGCAAATCAAGAAGATAATTAAACGTCAAACTGACAACTAGCAATGTGAGAAAGGTCCTGGACTCTTACGGCAACTCTAATAGACACCATCAAATGACAGCTCTGCTGCTCTGAGTGAGATCAGGTAACTGGATCAGGACTCTGATTGACAGAATTGAGAGAATAAGAAATGTGTTACACCTTCATACAAAACCAGAAGGATAAATAAAAAAATACAAGGAGTCAATACAAGAAATCAGGTCCTAAGGTGTAGGTGGAAATGTGAAAGCCGAGTAAAAAGTTCAACCCTAAATCAGAAAACGTTGAAACAGTATGGAAAATGCATATAAGAAACAGTGTTTCTGGTTACTTGGTATTTTCATGGTTTATCACTTTTATTTTCGCATAACTGAGCTTTTATATAGGTTTAGCTTACTCTACTGTATATAGAATATACCAAGTTAAGTGCATCATATACTTTTGATTTGATTACTATATGGTTTACTTTGCTTTGAAGGAATCATGATGCATGAAATGCATTCACACCCTGAATCCAGTGTTAATAACACTGTTCTAATCCCATCCCTCTCAACTGGAATGTCACTGAAACCATAGTGTCTTTGCACTAGCGCTAACAAGCTAAAAGGCTAATGTTGGCTTCTTATTCACATTTTGTGGACTGATACACTCTGTATACTCCAAACTGATTTCAACTGATGTTATAGAGTCACAAACTCTCCAAACAACAAACTTTACAATATATAGCCTATTGATATACATCAGATATTTTAAAAACCGAAACACTTCCAAACAACAGACACAGCTCCTTTCAAAGGCACACTTTTTTAGCATTTTCAGTCTAACTTTTTATTTTTATCTTTTATCTCTCAGACTGCCAGACTAGGATGTGCAACCCAGAACGCAGTTTGGCAAAGTTGTTCTCTCAGCACTCAGTGGCTGGATATGACAGGATATGGAGTGACTGATGGCCATGGTGATGGGCATACCAAAAAGATGTATAATACACATGCACCCTTGTTTTGTATTATTGTTTTGCAAACTCCATGTAAGAGTGCATCTACCTTTTCAAACTTTTCAAGCTAATAGAGATTAAACATTTCTTGTGTTCTCTACAACCTATACTGTAGATCAAAAGTGAACTTTGTGAACTAGCTCTTCTCTCTGTGAGGCAGCTGCCCAAACAATTGGACTAAATTGAATTGGAGTAAAAAAATACCATGTGAACTTGGAGACCATTTGAGGCTTTGTAGACAACCTACAAAATTAATGGTTAAATCCAGACATATGCAGATACATATGGCATTCACAATTTCTACAAATTAGTTAAAACCATATACGGGTAAACGGGACAGCTCTCTTGTACTGATGATGCCACTGTTCTCCGTCGCTACATTAACCCAAGCAGTGGCCACTAATCCATTTGGCCACTCCTGCTCCTTTTGGAATCCTGTTGCAACTTTGACGTACTTATCGCTAACCTTTCCGAAGCCCAGTCAATGATTGTCCAGAGTGTAAGATGTACCTGAAGCAGCTCAGTCTGACAGATATGGATATGGAGAAACTGATTCTTACCATTTTCAGTGCCTAGAGCTCTATAATGCTTCTTTAACTGTTTAACAAGACATTGTAAGGAAAAATACAGCAAGGTGCCTTATTAGCAGTGATAGTGTTATCAGGTTCACCCCAAACAACATTTTTACATTTACGTGATGTTTCATTTGAGAAACAATGTCTCATGAGCCTGCTTTCTTTTTCTCTGGGAGTTATTCTTCTTGCTTCTTCATATGGCCACAGCGAGAGCTTTCTTGTGAATTTAAGAAAAAATATATTTTTTAAATATAGTTTTTTAAACCAGCACTGTACTGATAACGTAAACACCACCTCCGGCCAAGTGGAGACCTCACTGTCTTCCACTTCTAACTACTTTATCACATTTGGATTTTTTTATGCTCTTCCACTGGAATCTGCCACCAGGACATTTATTTATTAGCTTTCTTCATCTACTGAGTGGTTATACCCATCACATTTCGCACTGATCCCACCAACTACCTGATGTCTGGCCATGTTCCTTCTGTCTTCAAGTGTGCAAGAGTTCCTATCTGAAAGAGCCACACTCGAAGTCTCCGACATCAACAACTACAGACCAGTATCACTTCAGAGCATCCAGAGGTTAATCACTTTTAGCCGCCTTTAACACAGTTGGCCACAATATTCACCTTTCTGTGCTCTCCAGTCTTGGAATCATAGGTTCAGCCTGGCAGTAGCTTGCTTCCAACGATTCCATATACAGTACCTACAGTGTATCACGCTGACATATTTGCTAGCACCAACCATGTAATAAGGACTCTCCAGAAAAGTCTGCATTGCAGAGTGCTTTATAGTCGGCTAAACTCACATTCACGTTCACATTCATTACCTCAAGAGAGTACTACAGGAGTTTCTCTGGGATCAGTTCATGGTCCACCTCTGTTCTTTATGTACACTAAATCTCTAGGCTCAGTGTGATTAGAGCCTACAGCTTCCCATAGTACTGCCATGCAAAAGACATTCATCTTTACTTCTCATTTCCTATCCATTTCCACCATATACATTCCATTGCCACAAGAGCAAGAGATGACCCTTTCTTGACCTTACTGGCATGAAGGAACAGCAATGCAACAAAGTTGCACTGGCCGACGGATATGCACCCACAAAACACCACAAAACTCATAGAAGGTGGGCTGATGAGCATCGTCATTGGACCCTTTGACTTTTCATTTCCTTTTCTGATTATGTTGTTTACTGAAAGAAAACCAAATAAAACCAGAGAAGCTGCTCAGATCATCGTGAATGCTCTCACAATTTTTAGGCTTGATTATAGCAATGTTTTGCTTGCTAGCTGCTCCTCCACAGAGCCTTGAGATTACTGCATCCCATCTGTTTCACAACCCGTCCAAGTTTTCTCATGTCACACCTTTTACTCATATCTCTCCACTTTTTTGCAGCCAGGATCAAATTGAAAACCCTTGTTGGATTAACAGGATTATCAGGCATAAAATGTTCTGCATCACATTATTTACACAATTTTTTCAGAGCCACTCACCTGCACATAACTGCGGCCTTTAGCTTTAAAGAGCCTTTTACAGCCATCTCGGATATTGAGCCAATGGCCAAATCTTGATATTTCAGTATGCTAACACCTCATTGTTGGAACAGCTTTTCACGCCATTCAGAAGTGCCCAGTGTATAGTTTCATTCTGGATCAATTTGAAAACTCACCTCTTCAAACTACACCTAGGATACAGTCTCTTCTATCCCTGATTACTTGAAGATAGATCACTGAATATTTGAATACATAACAATGCCAGCCAAATTATGTACATGTACGTGTACATTTAAAGCCACCACAATCAAACAATAGTGTCCTCTTAGGCACAAATTTGTTTTGCAAACCAAGTAGAATCTTCAATCCTCAAATAACTTTTTTTTTTCCAAACATACCACCAAAAACCGTTCAAGTTACTCTGTAGTGGATAATGGATGGCCCTTCTCCTTATTACTGAAATTAAGATTTTGTTTCTGATAATATTGTACTATGCCATTTTATTTAATTGCTATTTAAATAAACTGATGCTTTTTAGTCTGTTTTTACTATATATTGCTTTCACCATACTTAATTTGGTGACTAGAAATACTTTTTAACTGGTTACACATAATCCTGAGTTAGTTGCCAGTACACGAGGCTCATTGTGCAATGGGATTTCCCAAAATATTAGCAGCACCACAAATAATTTTCAGATAAATGTTCCAGTAGGCAGAATTAGAAACAGTCTCTGTATTATCCAGTAATGATACAGAAATGATGACTACTGGAACCTTTATCTGTTCTGCTACAATGGGTTTGGGAAATGAGGTGAAATGAGTGTACAGGATATAATTAGGATGCACTGGCAAGTAATGTAGTAGCATGTTTTCTGTAAAACCTTTAGTCATGCATATAAAACCACTGACAGTATTCAGTAGGGGTCTCCATTGTCGTATTTTGTGCTTCATAATGGGCCACACATTTTCAGTGGGAGACAGATCTGGACTGCAGGCAGAACAGTCTAGTACCCGCACTCTTTTACTATGAAGCCACGCTGTTATAACACGTGCAGATTTGGCTTGGCATTGTCTTAA
>JAUZSU010041530.1:0-10092 GCA_034780255.1 Parotocinclus maculicauda
TTTACTTTTTCCTTTATTTTATTCTTTCTTTCTTTTTTTAATCATTTTTCTTTACTTTTTTTTTTTTTATTTAGTTGTTTCTTTATTTCTTTCTTTTTTCAATTACTTTTTCTTTAATATTTTGAAGACATAACTCCATTATCTCTCTGCATGTCAAGTTGCACAAAGTTTAATGTCTATATAATTCTATCAGCATATTCTATCAGTATCAACTATATTGCTCACGAAAATTAAGAGCAGTGTATGTAACTAGGCAAGTGCACTTGTTATGAAACTGAAATTTTCATTAACTACCTTCTTCCTTACGGCTTTGCCAAGCATTCACGAGAACAATACGAAAAGCTCTCCATCATGCACAAGAACATGCAGAAGCTGTACGAGACACTGGGGATCTACTTTGCCTTTGACCCACACTCCATCAGCATTGAAGAATTTTTTGGGGATTTGGCTAACTTCCGCACCCTCTTCATGGTAAGTTTAACCATCTTTATAGAATAAGTCATTCTTCAATGTTAAACATGCGTATTTGTTGTGTCGTTTGACATAAGGTTTGGTTGGTTTGGTTTTCAGCTTGGTGAATGGCATTTTTTTTTATTCATCCACTTTTTAATCAGCACAAACCTAGACATGGTCACAGGAGAGCCAATGTCTAGCTGGTGGCATAGGGAGCAAGATTGCCAACCCTTAACAGAATGTCTCATGCACACACTCACACACACTATTACTTTAGTGTAATTAATGAGTCTAAAGCATGTCTGTGCACTGTGAGAGGAAACTGGAGCACCCTGAGTAAACCTACATGGACACCCCTTGGGGGGCCCACACTACAGCACCTGGGTTCGAGCGAAGAACCCTCCATGTACATTTCCATATTACTGGGCTAAAATATGATTATTCTTTAACACTGGCATTGTCGTAAACCCTGGTTGTCAGAAGTAGGGGAACATTTGGCCAGGCGCTTTTTTGCCTGGGTAAGATGTCACACTAATTTCTTCAACAACAGGGGGCATTATTTAAATGTAGAATACTAGTTTTGTTCATCTACTTAGTCTAAACTCATATCCATTCTAGAAATGCAAGACACACTGAGAGCTGATATGAGTAAAGATTTGCCATTTCAAAATTATCAGCTGGACCATGATTTTCGAATAATATTTGTTCTTTTTTTTGTTTCCAGCCAGTAATCCTGGCCTATAATAAGTACCAGGAAGCAATAGAAATCACACTAGCAATGAATAAACCTGCACTACATCCTAGTCAACCAAATGCGTAGCTTGTGCATTCAGGAATGTATAATTCAGGATATGTGAGCTACACAGGTGAGCTTCTGCGAGACTGTGGGGAAGTCTCATCTTTTATAGATATTAGAAACATGGCAAGGATTGGAGAGGACCAGACTGGCCAGATCCATTCCCCCTCAACACTGCCCTCTATGTCCTGTTTCATATTCTATTCTCTTGGTTTCAACCAACTACGATAAAGTCATTTATAAACTCTCGTTTTCGCAACTATATTGTGTTCACTAGAGTGATGTCTAGGGCACCATATTTTTGTACACATGCAAAAAATTCTGTATGGTCACAACACTCAGTCCATGGACTCAACTTTACATATAGTGAAAGGCACAATCTCTTCTAATAATCCTCAAATGTGAATCATATATGAGTGGATCAAACAACAAAGGTAATACAATAAACTGACACATATTAAATAATCTGAATCAATGACTCCACCTGGTACCTGTATACTTTTAATGCCAAGCCTGAGCATGAGGTGATCCCCGTCATCACAGTTCTAGTTTTAATAAATGCCTCCTTCTTTACTACAAGTGTCAAATACTTGAAATCCAGTTGGAATGCCAGCTTAAGCAACCTATGAATGTGCACAATCTGTAACAACTGCAAGTAAATGTGCTACAGGACACCACGAGGAACCTGGGTGCCTCCATAACCAACCATAATCATTACTTACATGTATCATGCATATAAAGTTTCATTCAACTCCTTCTTGGTTTTTGGTCAGTGGGGCTCAGTGGGTATGACTTTGCCTCACAGCAAGAAGGTCCTGGGTTCAAACCCCAGGTGGGGAGTCTGGATGTCCTCCTTGTGTAAACCCTGTAGGTTTACTCCGGATGCCCCAGTTTCCTCTCCCAGTTTACTACGTCTTTAAAATGCCCCTAGTATGAGTGTTTATAAAAATATGTGAGTACATATTATATGATGCTGTATGATGGATTGGTGCCATGTCTAGGGTTGATTATGCCTTGAATCCTATGCTGCTTGCTAGGTACAACCCTGATCAGGATAAAAAACGTGAATGAATGAAATGGCATCAGCAATTCCTAGATCTGCCCATGTCTACAGTGACTGTGTGCAGGATTGAAAGAAGGTTGAGCAGGACGAGTGGGAGGAGGGAAATCATCCCCTCTTGCTTCCTTAAACACACCTTTCTGTTGACACATCTACAATTCATCTGCAGTGATAACATTTGTATTTCCATTAGGCAACCAATTATGGATAAGGGCAGCAAATTCCTTTATTCTCATCTTTTTGAGTTTAATGTCCTCCACGAGGACCCAAATCACCTAGTTTTCTTAGACCCTGAACTTTCTCACTCCCTGGTTTCACAGCAGGTTTACACCCACTTGCTTAAATACAAAAAAGATGTATTTTATTGAAACATTCCTGAGAGCATTGGTAAGTTATTGATGATCAACCAACTCTACATGCCCAGTGAGGGTTGCACTCCATCAGCCCCTCTTTTAGACACAGCATCCCCTTGTTCTTCTCTCTGGAGACTTTAACCATGCTTCTCTATCTTCTACACTGCCCACCTTCACATGAAATGTAACCTGCCACATCAGAGATAATAAAATAGTGGACTTGTTTTATGACAACATTAAGTAGGCTTATAACTCAGTACCCTTCCCTCCCCCTAGAAAGGTCAGATCACAGCATGGTTTATCTTCAGCCTGTGTACAAACCTCTTGTACAGAGGGAACTGGCAGTCACCCACACAGTAAATAAATGGTCTGTGGAAATGAGTAGGTGCTTAAAGACTGTTTTGAGACCATTGTGTGGGAAGTACTATGTGATCCGCATGGAGTGGACAATTCCAATCTTGTTCACTGCATTACAGATTGCCTAAACTTATACGTAGAGAACACTATAACCTCCAAGACTGGAAGATGTATAAACACTAGATCACTCCTGATATAAAGGCCCTCCTGAAGTAGAAAAATATCAGGCTTTTACATCAGGAAACTGAGATGAGTTTAAGGCTGTGCAGAAAGTGACGATTTGGGAGGGAAAAGCCCATTACATTTTCTGCTTCAGTCCAAATTCTGTGTAGTTCACAAAAGTGGCACTTCACCTTGGCTTGTGAAATGGTCCAGATATGAACAGTGGTAGTGTGTACAATGTAAAGAAGTATGACTGACTGGTTAAGTGAAATACAAGCAAGTGACCACTGTTCATTTCGATAATTCTATTTGTTTAGTCATGCATTTTCCAATTTAAATACAAAACATATATTAGATAATACCTTTTCAGGGTGCATTTATCATCCAATTGACAGCATACATGTACAGTATGTACAGTATTTCCAATGATAATTTGCATAATCATTTTGGCTAGGATTAGATCACTTTTGTGCTTAACTTATTAGCGCTTTTTCAGGGCACTGCTCACACTGCTTAGCCTAATGCATCATATAAGGACTGTTTTGTGTTAAATAAACACAAGGAATTTAAAATGTCATATAATATGCTAAGCTTTGTGACTTGATAATGAGTATATATACAATGAGTATATTAATAGCGTTCATAGCACGTGTCCTGGATCCCAGCATACATTGTAGTTTGGAGGCTGCTAATAAATGTGGTTCATTGATTGTGGTGTGTTGCAATGTAGCTACCATCAGCTGGTTATTTATATCTGAGAGTAGGCTGACCTTGGTTGGCCAGTGCTCACTGGCCTTGGTAATAGTCCTTGGTAATAACCCTGTGACACTGGCTGTTTAATAAACACTGCACCAGGAGCAACGCTTTAGCTACATTCTCTGTACAATGGGGTTAGAAGTGAGATGGCAAGGACCCCAGAGGCAAGGATGGTGAAAAGACTGTGGATGATCTAGCGGCTTTGGAAGACATAGCAGTGCACAACTCCCATCATAATGGAATGCACAGATCATATTACTATATTTGAAATCAGACAATGAATATACATGGAGAGGAGATGGAGAGGGTTGGTCATTCATGTTGTTGGGAGCATATATTACAATATGTCATGATCCCTGAACACATCTCGGCTGATGAAAAAAGTAAAACAAAGACTGTTCTTCCTAAATTAATGAAGTGTACCTATAAACACAACTCTTTTGTTAAAACACCATGTAAAATGCTTTGACCTTGCAGTTTGGTATACTGTATGGTTAAAGCTACAAAGCAGTTCAACACCACCCAACCCTGGGCATTTTATAAAGTATAGTATAGTACACAAGAGGCCTAGTTGCATTGTCCGGGACCCAACTCACCATGGACACTGTTTATTTACCCCACTACCATCTGGAAAATGTTAAGGATAATATGCTATTTGTGCTTTCTTGCCAACTGCAATCTAACTGCAAACTAATCAATTAGAGATTAATGGAGAGCACTCATCCTTCCATGACCAACCAAGGTTAATAAAATGGGTTGATGGAAATGAGCCAGATCACCATTTTTCATCTGCAAATTTACTACTGGAGAACAATCAGTCTTTTAAAAGTCTTAGTTCCTTCAGTATGAGGTTTTGTTCAGAAACAATTATATGATAACAAAATATATTTTATCCCATGCATTTCTTTGGGTTAAAAGGTGCACAAAATTATACAATTTAAACATATACCTCTTTTTCAGATAATAATAATAATAATATTTAGTCTTGAAAGATTACTGTTAACCCAATCAAATGCCTCCTAAATACTAATTGCTGAAATCCAGTGAAGTTCGCAAAAGTAGGTTTTACAAATGTTAAACATTTCTTGAAAAGCAGTAGGCGGAACCTAAAAACTCAGATGGGAACTGAAGGAAGTAAAGACTCTATTACATAAATAAAAGACAATTGTATAGCATAGTAATAAGAAAGGAATGAATTGCTTATGGAAATGTTTCATAATGGTGCCATTTGGCAAACACAGAAAACAGATCTGGGTACTGCGAGGCAGCTACAGTCAAGAGCCTATGTACTGCTGTTTAATTTTTGTATTAGTTTGATAGAATAAACAGTTCTCTTATTTAGACTATAGGTGTAAGTATGAATACGCTGGGATTTCATCTAACAGAAACTTAATTGAGGAGCATCATGAACATGGATTCAGTGTGAATGTGCACTGAAGACATTGAATATATGGTACCAGGCTTGCTACATTAGCTTTATAAAAAACTAATTTAGAGTTTTCAGTGCATGTACAAAAGCAGAATAAATACTCAGTGAATGACCAAACTAAAACCCCAATTCCAAATAAGGTGGGACATTGTGTGTAAAACTGAATATGATGATTTGAAAATCCGTTTCAACCCATATTCAATTGAATACACTACAAAGATAAGATATGTAATGTTCAGTCATTCACAAGCAAGGATGGGACGAGGTTCACCACTGTGAACAGCTGCATGGGCAAATAGCCTAACAGTTTAAAAACAACATTTTTCAGCATGAAATTGCAAGGAATTTAGGGATTTCATCATCTATAGTCCATATCATGAAAAGTCTCATTTACATTAACAAAACTGCTTTAAGACATCCGTAACATAATTTATTCCTAATAATCTACCCTTATGAACCTGTAAAGGAAGTGTGGGGATAGAGAAATAGAAGGCTGAGGGATTAGTTGAGGTAAGTGCAGAATAAATGGGTCTTCAAACGTCTTTTGAAGATAGCCAGAAACTCAGCTGTTCGAACATTAAGGAGAAGTTCATTCCACCACTTAGAAGCCAAAACAGAGAAGAGTCTAGATGCATGCTTTCCTCGTAAGCAATGCATTCTAAAACTTTAAATAGGAAAGAGAGAAGTGATACTGGTCTGTAGCTTTTGATCCATAATGGGTTTCTTCAGTAAAGGTGTTATCTTTGCAGTCAAGCTGGGGGCACATGACCAGATGATAGGGAGTTGTTGATGATGGAGGTGATGAATGGTAGGAGAGCAGGTGAGATTATCTTAAACACAGTGGAAGGAAGTGGATCCAGTGAGCAGGTTGTAGGGTTTCTTATGTAGGGAGAGTAGAAAAATGCATGAATGAGGTAGGAGAATGAGGTAAAGGATGAGGCTTACATGAAATTGCGCAGAAGTTCTGGCATATGTCAGCAGTTTTCTTGTCATAGAAGACTGCAAAGTCTTTAGAAGTCAGGATGGATGGAGGCGAAGGAGCTGGGGGGTTGAGAAGTGAGGGAAAGGTGTTGTGGAGCTTGCGAGGATCCCCAGTAGATTTGTTCAGCTTCTCCTTGTAGAACCGAGTCTTGACAGAAGTAATGTCTGATGAGAATCTAGACAGGAGGTCGCGGTAGAGGTCGAGATCAGCGACAAGTAGAGATTTTCTGAACTTTCTCTCAGCTGAACTCTGTTCTTTCCTGTTCCTGCACAAAACATCAGAAAGCCACGGGGCAAAGATAGAAGACATAGGGGAGGTCAGTGGAAGAGGAAACTAAAGAGATCAAAGTGTCAGTGGCAGTGTCCAAAAACATAGAAGAGAAAGATTCAGGAAGGAAGGGATGATAAAGTTTGGGAAGCTATAGAGGAATGATTAACAGAGTGAAGATTGTGTCGGGTAAGAGAAGGAAGAAAAAGGGGGCTAGAAGTGACCTAGAATGATAAGAGGGGTGCTGTCAGTGGGCAGAACGTTTAGGAGCATGTCCAGCTCTTTCAGGACATCACCTAGAGAACCTGGGGGGTGGTAGATAACAACAATGATGATTAAAACAAACAAGATGATTAAATAGAAAGGTAATAGCATCTGTGGAATTCAAATGATGATATGTTTAAATGTGCCAAAGAGAGAGGATGTTGTTCCTCCGGGCTAAAGAGGAAAAGGACTGTCCAGATTGTTATCAGTGCAAAATTTCAAAAGTCAGCATCTCTGATGGTATGGGGTGTGTTAGTGCACATGGCATGTGTAATATACACATATGTGAAGGTACCATTAATGCTGAAAGGTACATGCAGGTTTTGTAGCAAAATATGCTGCCATCCAAGCAAATCTTTTTTCAGGGACGTCCCCATTTATTTCAGGAAGACAATATCAAGTCACATTCTGCACATTACAACAGTGTGGCTTCAAAGTAAAAGAGTACAGGTACTAGACTGACCTGCCTTCAGTCCACACCTGTCTCCCATTGAAAATGTGTGGCGCATTATTAAGCATAAAATACGACAATGTAGACCCTTGACTATTGAGCAACTGAAGTTGTAAATCAAGCAAAAATGGAAAATAATTTCACCTACAAAGTGTCCTCAGTTCCCGGACGGTTATTAAGTGTTGTTAAAAGGAAATGTGATGTAACACAGTGGTAAACATGGCCCCGCCGCAAAGGTTTTTCGAATGTGTTGCAGGAATCAAATTCAAAATGAGTAAATATTCGCAAAAAAAAAAAAATCTATCCATTTAAAAATGAAATATCCGGTCTTTGTAGTGTATTCAATTGAATATAGGTTGAACAGGATTTGCAAATCATCGTGTTCTGTTTTATTTATGTTTTGCACAACGTCCCAACGCCATTGGAATTGAGCTTCTAAATATAAAATATATATTTCTCCAAAATGGTAAAACCACCTGACTTGATATTTAGTGACTTAAATAGGATTGAATTTTGGAATTTGGGACTTGACTCAAACTTGCTTACATTGACTTGATACTTGGCTTTCTTGACTTAGGACTTGACTTGAGTGACTAAAAAAAGGAATGATCACTAAATATTTTGCAACAACATGATGCTTTTGCTCACACAGGTAACACCAGTAAAAAGTGGCTTAATAGCACTGGTCACTGTCCAGATTCGATTCATATATTTTCATTTTATTATTTATGTCTATTTTTAATTTTTATGAAGATTTTATTCTTATTGGGTGTATCTGGGACCGTATGAGCAAAATTTAGTTCCAGCTCATGTACCACATGTGATGAGAATGACAAAAAAAGCCTCCTTGAATCATTGCATATTTAATCTCACATTAACACAAACTAAGTGCTTATCAACTGTTTGTTGCCATTACAGTTAATAATGATTCTTGTTTCTGTGTAAAGCTGTATGCAAGTTTTTATACAGCATTGCTTTATATAAAAGTATAAAAGTATTACTTACTTAAGTATTAAGTAAGTAAGTTCTTTTACTTAAAAAGAGAAAGATGAGAGAGGTCTGTAATTTTTATCATAGGTACACTTCAACTATGAGAGACAAAATGAGAAAAGAAAATCCAAGAAATCACATTGTCGGATTTTTTAAAATAATTTATTTGTAAATTATGGTGGAAAATAAGTATTTGGTCAGTAACAAAAGTTGAACTCAATACTTTGCAACATAACTTGTGTTGGCACTGACAGAGGTCAAACGTTTTCTGTAAGTCTTCACCAGGTTTGCACACACTGTAGCTGCTATTTTGGCCCATTCCTCCATGCAGATCTCCTCTAGAGCAGTGATGTTTTAGGGCTGTGGACAACACAGACTTTCAACTCCCTCCACAAATTTTCTATGGGGTTGAGGTCTGGAGACTCCAGGACCTTGAAATGCTTTTTACGGAGCCACTCCTTTATTGTGTATTTGAGATCATTGTCATACTGAAAGACCCAGCCATGTTCCAGCTTCAATGCTCTCACTGATGGAAGTTTTTGGCTTAAAATCTATTAATTCTTCTCTTAACACGGATCAGTCATCCTGTCCCCTTTGCACACAGCCCCAAAACATGATGTTTCCACCTCCATGCTTTGCAGCAGGTGTTCTTGTGATGCAACTCAGCATTCTTCTTCCTTCAAACACGACAAGCTTTTACCAAAAAGTTATATTTTGGTTTCAACTGACCACATGATATTCTCCCAATTCTCTTCTAAATCATCTTCTCTGGCAAACTTCAGACGGGCCTGGACATGTACTGGTTTAAGCAGGGGGACACACCTGGCACTGGCACTGCAGGATTTGAGTCCCTCTCGGCACACTGGTTTATTGATGGAAGCCTTTGTTCCTTTGGTCCCAGCTCTCTGCAGGTCATTCATCAGGTCCCTCCGTGTAGTTCTGGAATTTATGCTCACCATTCACATGATCATTTTGACTCAACGGGATGAGATCTTGCGTGGAACCCCAGATCGAGGGAGATTATCAATGATCTTGTATGTCTTCCATTTTCTTATAATTGCTCCCACAGTTTATTTTTTCACACCAACCTGCTTGCGTATTGTAGATTCACTCTTTCCAGTCTGGTGCAGGTCTACAATTTTCTTCCTGGTGTCCTTCGGCTGGTCTTAGTCTTGGCCTTGGTTGAGTTTGAAGTCTGCCTGTTTGAGGCTGTGGACAGGTGTCTTTTATACAGATAACGAGGTCAAGCAGGTGCCATTAATACAAGTAATGAGTAGTGGACAGAAGAGCTTTTTAAAGTAGAACTTACAGGTCTATAAGAGCCAGAAATCATGGTTGTTTGTGGGAGACCCAGTGTTTATTTTCCACCATAATTTACAAATAAATTATTTAAAAATCCTACAGTGTGAGTTTTGCTTCTCATTTTGTCTCAAAGTGTACCTTTTGAAAATTACAGACCTCTCTCATCTTTCTAAGTAGGAGAAAGTGGCTGACTAAATACTTTTTTGCCCGTGTGTGTGTGTGTGTGTTAAAATCAAAAAAGTAAATTTTATTTCTCATTAATGTACACTCAGCATCCCATCCTGACAGAAAAAAAACAGACATGTAGAAGTTTTTGTACATTCATTTAAAAAGAAACCCTGAAATATCACATGGTCATTATTATAAGTATTCAGACCCTTTGCTGTGATAATTATATTTAACTCACAAGCTGTCCATTTCTTCTTATCCTTCTTGAGATGTTTCTACTCTTTCATTGGAATCCAGCTGTG
>JAUZSU010041541.1:0-10092 GCA_034780255.1 Parotocinclus maculicauda
TTTCTTCCTCTTTCCTTGTATTGATTCCACATAGTCCTCGAGAAATTAAAAAGTGCTGAAAAATAAAGATTTATTTTATTTTTTCCTCCCTCCTCAGTAGATTCTTAGGTAGGGACATCCGAGGAACAAACAATTAAAAAAGTCTGGCCTTATGATCCATGAGTAAAAAGACAATCCTTGAATATTTTCGGGAGGCAGGAGGAAGATTGGCGGTACCACCACCACCAGAAGGGCGTTGCCATTTATTTCACTGAATGCATCATTTACTGCTTATTATTTTCTACTGTATAATAATATTCTTAAAATAGAAAAAAATAAAATGAGTAATTACAGGTACTGGGTTCTTTAATAACTTTATTAAGAAAACTTTTACATCAGTTTGATCAATAAGTAATGTTTATCTTAAGAGAAGCAGTTACCAGCTACGTAAAAGTTTTCTTATTGTGTTTACTCTAGGCTGTTTTTGCCTATGTAGTATAAATCCAATGCATTTTTCATCATTGAGCCAAATTATGCAAATAGCCAAATACAATCATGCTTCAACTTGGGTTTCATAAATTTGTTTCCTTTCCTGATATTCTAGTGATTTAAACCGCTTTACATCCCCATTACTTTTAATTGGTGGCATCTCTTGATGACCACCGTTCTATGTACACACACTTGTCAAATATGCAGCAAAAATGCCTAGTGCAAACACTTTACAGTGACTGTAATTCAGATTAACCCCCAACCCACTATCAAGACACCATTAAAAACTAAAAACATGGAACATACAAGACCAAAAAGAGCATTATACACACCTTGATGATTAAAAGTAAAGACAGACAGCCCAATATTAATTTCATACACACACAGTTTAAATTGAAACAGTGCTCAATTAAAGCATCGAAAGGTGCATAGATCATATATGGAACTACACTGCTCACGAAAATTAGGGGATATTTCATTATCCCCTAATTTTCGTGAGCAATGTACTAAAGAAATGCTTTAATTAGCCAAATTGTCACTAACAGAGCTTTGTAAATTGGTATCATGTTATCAGGCTGTAGAGATGGTCACACGCAGGCCAATGAGCCAAGCTGGAATCTGTGAAGAATTAAAAATAATGCATTATTTAATTTTTCATTATTTTAGATTCTTTGAAAAAGAACATGACAAGAACCAATTATTTGTATGGGATTTTCACTTACTGGGTCCAAGACGTTTACATGTCTGGCTCTGCAAGGGGAAAACAAATACATGTTCAGACATCATAGAAAAACCCAAAAAGGTTCAGCTGTACACAAAAGCTTTGCAAAAAAAACAAAAAAAAAAAACCCATAGATTTGTGATTGACTCGATGTAGCACGTTTTAGTGACTAGACCCAGTCAATAATAGTTTTCATGATTATAAAACAAGTCCAGTTTCTAGGGTTGTCATATTTGGGGTATTTATTTATGTATTTATTTTAACGACTTGCAGAAAAAATGCATGGGAAACTCGTAAATGCCGTGTCGTCTTTTGGGCCTGGATTGGCTAGCAATCATTCTTTGTCGCGCATTGATTGGACATTCGAGAAGTTGTTCAGCACAGCAATAAAAGCAGAATTGATTTTCAAACAGAAAACCTGCATTATTCGAAAGGTTACAATAAAAGAAATGAATTGTGTATTTTACTGCAAGCAAACAGGACATAAGAACAACTTCTGCTAGGTCTAAATAAACTGGTTTCACATTATTTTACAGTGTTATTATACAGTGTTCTTGTTAACCTGAGAACCTAATGGTTTTCTACATTAGTGTGTTTATCTCTGTTGTTGGACTAACTCATCCTCACCCCAGGTGATCTGCTTTGTATCGGTCAAATGACGGACTTGGCACAAGTAAGTGTCGGCTTTCTTCGGGGTGAAAGTCACGCTCCTGGTCAGGTGGAACTGCCAGCCCTTCTCGAAGGCCAGGTCGGTCTGTTCGGCATTAGGAATCTCTTCGCCATTTTTCATCAGCTTGATATCAATGTCTGGGGGGTGGAAGCCGCTCACGTGGCAGATCAGAGTGTTCTCCTTGTCAAACTCGCCAGGATTACGGCTGTACACCTGGATTTTTGGTTTAGCTACAAATAAAGAAAGAAAATCAAATCAGCCATACGGTGGAGATACGAGGTATCTTATGCCATCATGTTTGGTGGCACTTCCAAGGTAGATATCATTGTTAGAACGTATCAACATATCACTGATACTGTAAGTAATAACTGGACTGTTTCATAGGGTTTGCATATTAGAAATTCATTGTTCTGATGGTTCTGAATTCTTCTCATTATTATTATTATTAATAATATTATTGATTCTTCAAATGACCATGGATTCACATTTGATTTGCCAATTTAATTCTATATGTTGTTTTCATTTTGTCATTAACATGAATATAAAATCATATATTCTCAAAATTAATTTTCTTTGTCACAAGATAAACCATACCAATAACATAAATTAATGATTTCTCATAAAGCAATTTAATTATGTATTCCACCATGACTTAAATAGAGGAGCTAGGTTAACTGCATCAATCCTAAATCTTACAGATATTGTATAAATATTGTATTTATTTAAACAGTTTGAGATAAAAAAAAAATAAAAAAAAACATGATTAACCCTGTAAAAGGGGTAAATTAGATTTTTAAAAATCTCTGTACCGGTTCCTTTAGGCTCAATCGATCGTTGATAAATGATAAAAAAATTTATTACACACAAAATAACAACAAATAACAATATTTTGTTGTTAAATGTGGTGTTTTGCTTTTATAGTTTACAACACCTGATTTAAACCGATTTAATCTAAAAAAGAGCTTCAGAGCCAAAGTGAAAGTAAAAAGGAAGGGGAGATTCCAAACTCCGCCTATTGCCCTAATGTATTTTGGCCAGAAAATAGACTAAGAACGAGCATTCATCTAAATAAATACTGTTTATTTGATTTAATAAATTAAATTTTTATATAAATTAACTATTTTCCTCAATCTCGATGATAGATTTGCACTTCAAAATAGGCAACCGTATTGCTAAACCAAAACAGGCAAATAAATAATAAAAGCAAACCATTTACACTACTGAAATACAGTCACTCTTTAAAAAGATAAGTCGTTTTGAATGGAAAGTTAATCTTACGTAGAACAAAACAAGGAAGAGGCCTAAAAGAAACTGTAAATACAATAAAGTCTACTTACACACTGCAGCAAAAGCACTTGCGCACAGGACAGCAAGCACGACAAATGAAAGCTCCAATTTCATCTTTTCTTCCACAGAAATGACCAACTTTTAAGTAAATAAGAAGTGTAATACAGTCGTACTAATGTCTGAACTCCCTTCTGCACTTCCTACCCACTCGCTGTTTCTCTCTGAACCTGAAACGCACTGTGAGAAATCTTTTATATACCGCCTAAGCTCCGCCCACTTCACTTTTATTTTCACCAATCAGAATTTTTAGTCCTCTGTTTCCTGGCAGATCTCAGTCCCGAAGGTTTTGCACATCTGAAACGCGGGACGAATTACAAGAAACCATGTGACCGTTTTTACCTCGGGCCTTAATGACCGAAAATACTTACCTTATGTGTTTTAAGGAAGATTCCGTTTAATTGATTACATTTGAACTAAAAATCAGACACATTCTGCTTTCTTAAGTGTTATCAATCAGGTAAAACGTTCCTCTGAGGCTGTTGGAACTATTTGCCATGAATGTTGACAGACATTAAGGATACCTCAAACCCCAATATTATGAACTCTTTGTGCCTTCTTATGGTGCTTTATACTTGACATATCTATAATTATAACCAAAATACATTATTTTAAAAAGTAAGAACAATAAACAATTCAATTTAAACAGGAAAAAACATTAAATGAACTTGTGAGCTTCATTTAACCAGTGTCTCTGATTAATAATATTATGTATCATACAATTGGGACAGAAAGGCTTATTGATGAAGGATCTATACTATATAAATCTATACATAAATCTCCTGTGAGCTAAATAGTCACATGCTAGCTCAATTAAGTCGCTCTACATAAGAGCATCTGTTAAACTGTAAATGTCACAAAAAAAGGTGTGGTCCAAGTGCTAAGTCTTTTAATTTGTAGTATACCATGAGTAAAACATGCAGGTGTGATTGGTGTACTTGAACATTTTCTGTTGTTTGTAAGACAGTTTTGGTTCAGTTTTGGTTCAGGTTATGTCAGGTGGTATGACCACGGGAAACCATTTTAATGACAAATTAGATGTTTCACATATAGCTATCACAATAGATATTGTGGCACATGTAATAAGCAAGCATAAGAGGTGGTTAAACACAAGATGTAAATGTTTAGTCGTAAGCAGGCAAAGGTCAAAACCAGAACAATGGCATATGGAGAAACATTAGTGAACTAAAAGAGAAAGGAAACTTCCAGGTTTTAAATTGCAGTTAACATAAAGCCCACAATTACACATCCAAGCCATTGTTATATGTATATGTAGATGTTATTGAGAAAATATTAAGATGAATTAGCAGTTTAAGTTGAAATATGAAGCCAAAAAAAGGAGGAGAATTTAGGGGAATACCAGGAAGGCGGTAAAATGGTTTTGTAATAAACAGCTGTGTTGCTCCACCTCTATCTAAAAAAAGGAAAAAACCCAAAACAAACAACAGTCGCTTTACTTTCTGTTTCCTTTAAGTCAGTTCTACATGAAATCAGACACTTACATGTTAAAATCTCTTGCATACAGAACAGAAATGTGAACTATGGCCACAAAAACATACATATATCCGTACTAAACTCTTTAGTAGAAAAAGAGGACAAACTCCTCACCACTCATTGGTTTCCTTTTGTTGAGTAATTGTTGCTAAGTGTTATTAGACCCGGCACTGTCTGCAGGGTTCCAGTAGAGCTCTCTGGCAGGGTCTGTCCTCAAATGGAGGGGAAGCCAGACAGGGTTTATTCCCTGGTATTGTAATAACAACTCGTACCCAGCCCTGTGATCAGTGGATTAGTACATTTGTGTCCTGTATAGCATTGTACAGTATAATGTAATAAAGTTGTGTTGAATTTCTAAGTAAAAAAAAGTTACAAATACGTGTGACACCTGCATTAGTGCAATTTAGAAGTCCCTCACACACTCACTATCTTATCTACTTCGTATCTGCACGTCACGGGAGAACCGGTGCCTTGCCGGCAGCACAGGGCGCAAGGCAGGAACAATCCGTCATATGGTTCATTTACTTACATGCTCAGTCACACACTAGGGGCACTCTGAGAGACACCAATTAACCTAAGACAAGGAACTCGGAGTAGTTCTCACTGTGAGGCGACAGTCCTGGTGTAAATGTTTTAATCTGCCCGTTAACACTTGGTCTTCTCATGGTCATGCTGGCTAGGAAGAACTTTGTTGTGGTTGTGGACTTTGGAAGAGAAAAACCTCACCCTAGCAGGTAATCTGTAGGCCTATTGTGCCTTCTAAATAAAACCGAACTGATTTTTTTGCGGGTACGGTAAAAAATATAGATTAAATACCACAGAACTACATTGCTCACAAATGTAACATATATTATTTAATATATAAAATGCAACAGGTATTTTTATGTTATTGATGGCAAAGTGAAACTATTGGAGGTCACTGACAACGGTCTAAAACGGTGCGACATCTAGCGGTCAAAATATAAAGTGCACGAGTCAGAGCTGCAGTGAATCAACTTCAGTCTAACACTAAATTTCTTGTCTTTTTTAAATGAATAAAGTAAGTAAATAGGAAACTTTAATAATAATAATAATAATAATAATAATAATAATGTATTTGTGTACTGTAGTACTGAGAATGATCCACCACCCAAATATACTGCTCACAACAATTAGGGAATATTTCAAAATAAAATATTAAAAAATAAGTATCCAAATTATGCACACTAAACATATAGGTATGCAGACAGTGCACACTCCAAAAATGAGTATGCATACTGTAAAATAAATCTAATTATGCGCACTAAAAAAACAAGTATGCAGATAATGTACACTCAAAAATGAGTATGCATTCTCAAACAATAAGTACTTAAATTATGGACACTCAATAAATAAGTTTTCAAATTATTCACACTCCAAAAAATATATATCCAGATGCACACTGACAGTTGAGTATGTGTACTAAAATATGAGAATACTCAAAAGTATGTACACTCAATATTTATAATTTTAATTTTGCACAACATAGTTTAATAACGGTTTTACAATAAGGTAAACAAGATTATTTCAAACCACTTATGTCAGGTTTCAGAATTCAGACTGCCAGATAGGAGATCTTTATTAAGTTCTCGGTACTTTGAATTTATTTCACACCTACATCACATCATGAAAAGAAACTTGCAGACAGACGATCACACTACATGCATTACTTATTACTTATTAGCTCTCTCTCTCTCTCTCTCTCTCTCTCTCTCTCTTTATATATATATATATATATATATATATATTAGTTTTGGTCCTCCACTGGTTTCATTTTTGCAACATTTAAAGAGTTTTCCCAATAAGTACAAAAATGTTGCCCGTACAATAAAACATGACTGAAAACGTGAATTGTGAAAGTTGTAAATATTAATTTTACACATACACACATATCCATATATTTGTATTTAATGTCCTGGTCAGAGTCATAGCGTTGGTGCACCATGGTCTGGTGCATCTCTGAGAAAGCTCCGATCACAGCCCTGCACTGAATGAAACACTGGTCGCTTTTTATACAATTATTCTTCAAAACAATAAAATTTGTATTCATCCTAACCATCTTAGTATGTAGTTTATTTTTAAAAATCAGCATGCAGATGATACATACTTATAATGCAAGTCAGGTTTAGTTAAATTAGCCTGCATGGTCAAAAATGAGTATGCAAATCGTCCATACTCGAAAGAAGTATGCAGCATATTTGTGTTTGTCACTGTAGTGCCACTAGCCTGGCGCTACACACATCATATTTCCTGTGTCTGAGAGATTGCTGGATGGAGAGTGATCATATTCGGAGAGTAATCATCTACCTGGAGCTGCAAGTGTGCCCCCATTCGGCAAAGATGGTGGATGTACATGGCGAGCTTAATTTGCTACTCCATGTGGATTCATTCTTAATGTAGAAGTCCTCCACCAGCTGGTGAACCAGTCCCAGTTCTAGGGGAGACGGTAAAACCTAACAGGTAGGGCCAGACTTTTTTAATTGCTTGTTCCTCGGGTGTCCCTACTTAAGAATCTACTGAGGAGAAAGGAAAAAAAAAAAAAATCTTCATTTTTCAGTACTTTTCAATTTCTTGAGGACTATGTGAAAACAATACAAGGAAGGAGGAAGAAATAAAAATAAATTTGTTAATTATAATTGCTTGGATTGTAAGACTGTATTAAGACACTTTGGATAAGATAAGATAAATTACATAAATGTAAATGTAAAACATGAGTAAAACAGACAAGCATCTTCTTACCTAAACAAACCTTGCTCTGTACCTCGTAATCTTCGGAGCACGTGCTTGGCCTGAAGACTAGCATCAGGACTCTTCTCCGTACCGACAGCCAGGCAGTAGAATGATTTTCCACTGGCTGTCTGAATGGCATCTTCAAACAGTGACTAAAGTCTCAGCTCTTCAATCAGCACTTTACTTAAGACTGAAAGGACACTTATACTGTATAATTAAAAATCTTTGACCTCCTTGTAGATTTAATCAAATACAATACTAACAGGATTTAGATAGCTGTGCTCTCGGGCTGTTGCTTAGCTGCATTAGCATGAGGTAATGTCTTCTAAGAACAATACAAAGCACTTCTGTAAGTCGCTCTGGATAAGGGCGTAAATGTACACGCCGTGCCAGGGGATGATCTCTCAACTGGTCCCACTCCCTCAGACACAGCCATTCGTGCCTCGATGTGACAGGAACGCAGCTGGAAGACACCACAAATATGTATAATCATTTTTTTAATTAGTAACTTTTTTTGGCAAGAGATGAGTTTGATGACTTAACAAGGTTAAAAAAACTAGACAAAGGCACTGATGTTTATACTTGATGCTGCCATAATGTGTGTTACAGAGCAGCCCTGATCTGATCCTACAATTACATTTACAATGTACATAAATATGTACATGTACAGTTTCTTATTTATTTTATCATATGTTTTGGCCAAAAGCATCTTTAACAAAAGGGGGGAAGGTGAGACGGAGTGGGGGTGAGGGGTGGTCAGTATTACGGTGCAATCTGTGTAGGCTACCCTGTCAGTAGGATTAAAGTGACGCCCACCGACCGACTGACCGACCGGCTGAAACTTTACCTGTGGTATTACATTTGTCAGAATTTATAGAATGGCAAGGGCGAGAGTTCAGGTTGGTAACTTTTTGAGATAAATGGAGAGAAATTCATTGAGATTTCTTCTATTTGGGAGCTTAAAAAAAGCATATTTAAAAATAAATATGCAAACAGGCATAAATGTAAAAAGGTAAGCATACTGAAATATAATTATGCACAATCAAAGTTTAGTACACGACTCAAAATAACAGTGCATACTCAAAAATAAATATGGAAAGCAGACAAGGTAAGCCTGCTCAAAAATATCTACACATACTTGGTAAATACATTATTCAAAAAAAGCATGCATACTCAGTTTAGCACAATCCTCCCAAAAAAAAGCATACTCAAAAAAGAAGTATGCATACTTAAAGTTTAGTACACTACTCAAAAACGATGCATACTCAAAAATAAATATGCAGAGTAGACATATATTTTAAAAGGTAAGGCCAGACGTATTTTATTGCTTGTTTTGCGGATCCTTCGACGATCATACAAAAAAAAAATATTTTTTTTTGGTATTTTTCGGATCTGCCGCCATACCAATGGTTGAAATAAAAAAAATAAATAAATAAATAATCTTTTTGCTTTTTCCGCCCTCCGGTGGAGAGCCAACAGTATTGTTCTGTACATTAATTTTTTTTCCCAGATTCACTTGAATTTAATTGTAGATTAAATAAATTTTATTTTTAAATAAAAATTTATTTTTATTTATTTCTCCTTCCTTGTATTAATTCCACATAGTCCTTAAGAAATTGAAAAGTGCTGAAAAATAAAGATTTATTTAAATTTTTTTTCCTCCCTCAGTAGATTCTTAAGTAGGGACATCCGAGGAACAAGCAATTAAAAAAGTCTGGCCTTAGGTGTCAGACCCCTGATCACCCCTGAACAAAAGAAACACCCGATAGCTGTTGTTTTCTAATGTGAATCACTTTTAAAAATTAATAATATAATATTGATAATTACTAATATCTAATACTAATTATTTGTTTATCTGTTGGCTGTTAAGTTAATAATCGAGTTAAATTGCCTCCTCTTGTTCTATAAAGTGCAGAATAAGAAGTACCAAAAATTGACTCGGACATTGGCAGAGGGGTGAGCTGGCACTTCTGCACTGGCACACTTTTAATAAGAAAGCACAGAGCGTAGCCGTAAAGAACCTTATCACTCCTTTCTCAGGCCTTCCTTACTTAAGCTATGAGAGCTATGAGGTGGATTGACAGGGTCGGTGTTGGAGAGGTGAATTTGAGAATCCCATATTGATCCTTTGCGTACTGAGACATGATGGCAACACATTATTAATCATAAGCTTTAATATCACATACATACACATACACTCACATGCCATTCATTAGGCGTGCCTTACAGGAGCCACAGCATAATATCATCAAGCAGTTGCTACAGATTTATTGGCTGCACATCCTTTATGTGAATCTTCCATTCCATCACTCTGTGCTCTATTGGATTGAGATCTGCTGACTGTGCAGTCTGTTTCAGTACAGTGATCTCATTATCATGTTCAAGAAAAAAGTCTATTAAACATTATTTGAGCTTTGGGACATGATGCTTTATCCTGCTGGAGGTGGCCATCGGAAAATGGTACACTGTGGTCATAAAGAGCATAATGAACATTATGTGGGACTGTGGTGGCCTAGTGGTTAAGGTACTGGACTCTGTACCAAAAGGTCCAGGGTTCAAATTCCGCCTTAGCCAAGCTGCCACAGTTGGGTCCTTGAGCAAGGCCCTTAACCCACAATAGCTTGGATTGTAAGACTGTATGAGTTGT
>JAUZSU010041552.1:0-10091 GCA_034780255.1 Parotocinclus maculicauda
AATAAATTTTCAAAACTCTCAAGAAAACTTTTTTCACATGGTCATAATGAGGTATTTTGTGTAGAATTTTGAGGAAAAAGATTAATTTAATACAATTTGAAATAAGGCTGTAATGTAACAAAATGTGGAAAAAGTGAAGCGCTGTGAATACGTTCCGGATGCACTGTATATATATATGACTAGTCTTGAGATGAACTTGTGTATGGATGTAACCTTGTGTGTGTTGCTAAAATGGCCACTGATGGGGATAGCGATGTTAAAGAAGCCAAATAAGCAATCAAACCCCAAGACAAGACCAATTACAAATAAGTTAAAGACCAAGATGAGACTGAGATCGCTCACTTATGATCTGCAACTGTATTGCAACACTACTTTTCAGTAATTGTTAGTTTCTACAGTTATGTATAACCATATTTCTTTTTCTGTCAAACCCACCATGAGTGTTTGATGCCAAAAACTGTATTATTGACAGATGTTTCAGTAAAATTGTAGCACATTGAAGGCTTATCTGATGAATAGATTGTGGGCATTTATGAGCTGACAAACTGTAGCTTTGAAAAGAGCCTCCTGTAAATCTATAAACATCTGAGAAATGATTCCCCCTCTAACCACCAGGCTCATGGTGCATGTCAACACAGAGTTGCAATGATTTTGAAGCTGAATATAAAACAGGTACCGTTACTTTAAAAATAACATTACAATAATCAGGAGGCTTGTCTACTCGGCACCCATTGTAGCTCCACTACAGATGATGACTTTGGTAAGTAGGGAGAGTGAAACGGACTGGAGACAGGAGACATCAGTAAGTGCAGGTGATAAGATTATTCACCTCAACCACTTCAGAGGGCAAAGGCTCTTGAATGGAAAGAGAAAACCTCCAGAAGACAGACACATGGGAAATGTCAACCTGAGTCTCATTCCTCTATCACACATGGGATTGTCAAACAGACTGGGGTCTTTACAAACTTCGGTACAGTTGGTACAGAGCAGTGTGAGGAAGGCTGAGCAAGTCAACCAATGTTTGTGATGGGATACATTGTGCTTGTTCAGATGTCATGTTGTGTGTGTCCAGTGGGAGTCCAATGACCGTCAATGGGGCAGACACCCCTAAGACTTCTTCTCGCTGAATTATCTGTGGCAGGCAGTTGAGGTTGAAGGAGTATAAAACATGCCACATAACATCAGTAAACAAATCTAATATTGCCGCCGTGTCTTTCTCATGCTGGGGGAACCGGAGGAAAGGTAATTTCTATTATTGTAAGAAAGCCAGCCATTGGGAAATGGAATGCAACGTGAACAATGTAACAATCCCAATTCAAACCCAAATATGGACAACACAAGCAGTACAAGTAGAATAAGGGCTCCATATACACTGCTCAATTGGGGGATATTTCATTCATTTTTGTAAGCAGTACATGTCCAGGAGATGTATCATAGGTTAGGTAAGATAATCAAAGCCCAGGATTTTACACATTCAAGGATCCCCAAGTGGAAACCACCATCAGCCCCCCACTATCATACCTAACAGTCACTTTTACTTCACACACGTTAAACTGACTACACTTTAGTTCTGGTCCAATAAGCTTTTTTACAAATTTTGAATTCTACATGTAACTAGCAGGTCAAACTTCTGCTGCAAACAAGAGGAAAGAACACAGTCCCATCTAATGCTAAAGCCATTGTAATCTAATGAGATGAATATATGCTGATGTGACAGTGGAATCTGATGTAGGTGATCCGATCAGTCCTCTATGAGAGGAAGCAGTGGGTGTTCTGATGGCATGATATGCGATTATGAATATTAATTATTGAAGTGAAGAGCAGAGCAGAGAAATATGAACCAGGAGAGAGACAGCACTTCTCTCTGACCACTTACTCTTCCTTTCTCTCTCTTTTTCTCCCTCACTCTCTAATTCATTGCCACTCACTCTTTCTCTGTGAGTGCTGGTTGAGACCATTGAACAAACCTTCAAAGACAAACCTTTACGAAGGTAAAACAAAATCTTCCACAAACTGGACCATGTCATGTACCTTGCCTCAATGACCCCTAATTAGACTGCATTCAGAATGCAATTCTAATAGTGTAAAGCAGACTTTGTTCACATTGTCTTTTAAATAAAGTATATAGGAGACTATCGTGTGCTGACTCATCACTATAGCATTTAACCTTAACCGCAAAAGACTGCACAGTAATTATGTTGACACAATAATACGATTTTCAATTTTACGGTTTCGAGCTTACACTGCCACTTACACTCACCAATCATTTTATTAGGTACAGCTCCTTCTTTCCACACTCATTGACAATTTCATTACCTATTACCAAATAGATGAACTTTGTAGTTCTGCAATTACAAACTAGAATCCATCTGTTTCTCTACATGCCTTCCTTGTGCCCTTTCACTCTGTTCTTTAATGGTCAGGACCCCCACAGATCAGGTACAATTTGAGTACCTGAACTATTTGTTTTTAAACACATCAGTGTCATTGCTGGAGCGAGAATATGCCACCCAACAACCATCCTGTAGGAAGAATCCCATGTGCACTGATGAAGGATTAGAGGATGTCTAAGACAAACTATGCAACAACAGATGAGCTGCTGTCTTCGACTTTACATCTACAATGTGGATCAATACGGTAGATTAGTCTAACAGAGTGCACGGTGAGTGAACACAGTGTTTAAATGAGTGATGGTTAAGGGATTTGCTCTACGTTTACCTCTAAATCTCAGTAAGTGTCCCTTTTGGAGAAAAATTAAGCATGCAATTTTACAACATGTGGGTCTGAACCTATCCTTTAAGAATACAGGGGAACATTTGAATATCAATCAGACCGTTTGATTTTTTATTTTTGGGTTTTATTGCCACCAAAGTTGAAGTCTGACTTTATCCATAGGCCCCCTTAATAAAACACTCAATAATGCAATCTTCCAAATACAATGGAACGTAGGACGAAGGAACCCAGTGCAGTCAATGGTAATAATGCACAGATATGGTAAACAAATCGCCATAAAATTCAAAAGAGCAACAACTAGGGCACAATCATAGGCATATTGTGTATATTTATATGATTTGATTTTATTGTTATATTATTATATTATGTATACTGTCAGTCTACGGGTGAGATTTTACACATTCCCTCAGTCTCGGCTCTGTTGTCCCAGTGATAATACATGTCAAATTTGCCTTCACCTCAATTGTTATAAAGCTTCATTTTCTATTCACATTTCTTTATATACCATTTAATTAAATTAATTAATGGAAGTCTTAATTGATTTTATGCATTCCAAGGTTCCACAGTGCAGAACACAGGTCTAAGAATATCATTAATGGAATGCAATCTCAGGACCTGTGAATTGAAAACTGAAATAATGCAAATTCAAAATAACTAGCAATACTGTGTTTTCAATGTTTGTATGCATTGGCAAGGAGATAAAGAACTCAAATAAGTAGAAATAAGTTTATAAATAAAAGAAACAAGATCATTTACATCGTCTTTTTTTTCCAACACATGTTCAAGGTACAGAATCTGCATAGATAAACTGATCTTGTGCTCTGGTGATTGTAGCCTAGATTGCATGTTGTCACATGAATCAGGATTAGTGGGAAATGGGGGGAAAATTCTGGAGAAAGAGAAATAAACTTATAGACAATTCCTGACAAAAAGACACAAATACAGTGGAGACACGGGTAGCCTGTAAGGACTGGCAGAGAAACAATTTATACAAATGGGAGGTCATGTGCATCCTGACCCAGAGAAAGGATGCAGCATTCATGGGGAAAATGAGCAAAAACATTTATATAAACTATATAAAGTCTAGCCATCAAATGGACTACTTAAGTGAGACTATGAAAAATATGCAATAGAAAGTAGCAACGTACCACACAAGATCGAATTTAACATTGGTTCAAAGATGGTTAACAGAGGTTCAAAGGTGATCAGGCTTTTTCTGTAGCTGCCCAAAGACTCTAGAACAGGCTTCCGCTTTGCATAAAGGAAGCAGCCTTAAAATACATCTTCAAGACAAATTTAAAAACCTCTTTATCCTTTCAAGTGTTTGAGTCATTTTAAAAGATCCTGCAATCTGTTCTGCCTTGGTTTATTCCATCAGTAGCTCTTTTAGTTGTTTTGTATGCATGCTTTCCTTTGTTGAATTTATTGTGCAATTTTAACAGGTATTTGCTAATTGATTTCATTGTGCAGTCATTTGACTGACAATTGTTGTCTTTTAAATGTGCAATAGAAATAAAGGTAACTTGACAGTAACTTGATTGCTCACAGTTCTGCTGCTGGGGTTGGGTTTTGATTTTTACGATTGAACTTTTACGGTATGATTAAAATGTAGTAGAACATAGGAACATTGGTAGTAGAGCTGTACTAAACACCTCTATGGGGCCAGACTGGAGTCTGGGGTTTTGGTGATTTTAGACTGCCTGCTTTTTGTGCCCTTGGTGAAGTCTCCTGCTACACTTGGCACAAGTGTGTTCTGTTTATAGACTCTGTGCTCTTAACATCCCTAACTACATATTGTGTTTTCTCTCCTAGATGTTTTTTCAGCATCAGTTCCAGTCCGCTGGCACCAGTTCCAGCTCTCATACCTTTGCCCAGACCACACTGGAGGATTTAATTACATATAGCATCTATGCTGTTCAGAAAGGGTTGGGTTTATACTTATACCTTTATACTGTTGGCCCTCCCAAGGTTTCTTTGCCATTACATTTTGGGGTATTTTCCTTGCCACTGTCCAATGGGACTGTGTAGTTGTAAAGCTGCTTTGGACAATCATGCATTGTAAAAGACTTGGCTGTTTTTTGTATGTAATTGAGTGGATTTAAAAGGGCTACAGGAATAAGCATTTCCGGCATGTGCTGGTATTTATAATTGATTTATGATGCATTTATTAGTTATATCGTTTAAAAAAAGTTGTTTTTTAACCTAAAATTAATTATTATCAATAATAAACATATTTGTCAGGGACAGGTACCATTGTCAGTTGCTCCAAAGGATCATTGTGATGTTGGCCCTGAAATAATTCAGAAAAATCATAATACAAAGAAGGGGAGGGAAAGAATAATTTAGAGGATATAGAAAGTAAAAGAAATTGTTAGACCTTAGTGAAAGTGAGAACAGAGCACAGGGAAAAACATAGTCCGAAAGGAAAAGAGATGCCAGAACCAGGACAACCCTATAACGTATATGTGAAAATGAAGTAAAAACTGGTAAAACCACTCATATTAAATATGGTAATGTTGTATAGCCTAATAAAGAGACGACATAGGCTAATATACTGCTCACAAAAAATTGAAATAAAATAAAAGGGCGAGCGCGAACCCGAAAACAAGGAAGTCAGATCGGGCGTGTCCTATTCAGAACCAATGCCCGACTGAAGGGAGGCTAGATAGGCCGCGAGGACCGAACGCGTGTGACCGCGGATCGAGCGAGGAGCGCGAGTACGGAACGGGAAAACCCTCAAAAGTACCCCTGAATAAATAAATACCTCCGGGGGTTACCCGCCCGTACCGATCCTCCAGCTCTAAATGCTCTTGGATCTTTGGGACGCACGGATAAGTGCACGGGCGCCATTGGTCAAACGCGCGCACCGGATGGAGATGAAACCCCGGTAGAATCACGATGACCCGGCCCCGAACCACGCTTAACACCACGCCTTTATAGGCCATGGTTTGGCTGTTCGGGATCAGGACATAATGAGACAGAGGATATAAGGCCGTACCACCGATGGCTCTGTAGTGGCGACCAGCGAAGACGGCCGAACGATGCGAGAGAAGGTAGGAACCCTAACAGCCGTAAAGTGTTCTTTAGGCTTATAAATAAATTGACAAAAACGAAAACGAAGGGTATTTTATCTATAATTTCAGTATGTTTTAGTTCGTTTTGTAAACACATTAATAGTTTCAGTTAGTTATCGTTTTTTTCTTTTAATTATCGTTTTTATTTATTTCAGTTAACGATTTTTTTAATTTCAATTTTAGTTTTCGTTATTTTGTTCGTTTTCGTTAACGATAATAACCCTGCACCAGGTCATGTCAATGCTCAGGTTCCAGCAACAAACTCCATACCTGCACCTTCTTTTCGTGCCACTTAGCCACAGCTAAAGCCAACTACGATGTGGGGAACCGGGAACTCCTGGAACTGAAAAACAGACAAGGGTGCTGCTTTGTAGAAGGTTTAACTTCTTGCTCACCTATTGCCCAGGTTCCCAAAACATCAAGCCTGATTTTCTTTTCTGCCAATTATCCACCAAGAAGACATCTGCCTCTCCAGTACTGTCCTGCCTGCTGATCGGATCATTGCTAGCCTCTCCTTGGAGATCCAGAAGAACGTTGAGGAGGCCCAACAACAGGAACTGAATCCTGGTAAAGGATCCTGGTCTCACATCGGAGACTTTGTCATGGGTCTCCCTGAATCCCATGTTAAAACGATGAATTAGCACCGCAGGTTGAACTTCATCACTCCCAAATTTCCTGCTCCCCAAATTGGATCCATGTTCCATATTCAAAGCTCATCTACTCTGCTCCTCACTCTGCTGGTTGCACTGCATTCCAACCCTGCGTGCTTCTCGCCTACTTCCTGCTTCCACCACCATTCACTCTACCTATGCACCTCCACTGCCACTAACACTTTAGTTAATAGTTTCGTTTTAATCTATCCTTGTATTTCAATAAAGTAATTTCTGTTTGAACTTATTTCCTCACCTGGTGTGTTAGCATTTGGTTTCCAAAATACTTTTTATGGTGATTAATTGGCCCTAACATTAGTGGAGCACTGGGGAAATGGATGGATGGTTAAAGGAAATCTGTGGCCTTATACTAACCTGCATTTACATGACTGTATGCCAGAACCATTTAAAACATAGTGAATTTTACTTATATAATTGAAATAATTGATCAGAATTTTTTTTCTTAAACATTTTTTCTGCAAATACTGGACACATATTGATTAAATGTAACTTTTCAATGTACCGTGTGACAAAGATTTTACCAGGCTATGATGATATTCCATAAGCTCTATATCTACTACCAGCTCAATGACATGTACTCATCTTGATCTGATTAAGCGAAACCTGATGCATCTGCAGTGAGTGTGCTCATAAAGCTCAGCTTTTCTGCACTGATTAAAATCTCACATTAAATACTTAATTAATCAGCAATGTTTATTACAGTTTACTGAAGTATTGAATGCAGCACGTCCCAAACATTTGACAATTATTTATCTTCAGTAATGGCTTAATGCTGGTCTATTAGAGAGGATGCTAATGCAGTAGTGAATGTAGTGCCTTTTACTTTCCCATGATGAAGCTCTATGAGAGAGAAAACAGCACAAATCCATCTGTACATTATAAGCCTCAACATTAAAGTGTAACTTTCTTAGGTTCAACCAGTCTCCTTTAAGATCACACTTCAGAGTAATTGGATCACATGTGACATTGATTGTAGTTTTTTGGTTACTTCAACTAGCAGCTTGTGGTAACACAAAAAAATTATGCTTTTAAAAGTGCTCCATTATAGAGTTAGGGAAAAGCAAACAATTAAAAATATAATAATATGTATTTACTATCCGCTAAGAGTACTGTTCAGAGCATTATTAAAACGTGAAAAGTGTACAATGCCAATTGGACCTGAATTGTGCCATCCCTCCAAATTAGATGATGATACTGATAAGGGATGCTACAATAAATCAGTTGCAACTGTGAAGGTCTTACAAGTGGAATCAGTGAGTCTTGTTTGTGCTTATCATCCCAGACAAATGTGTTGTTGTTTTTTTTTTTTACTGAAATCCGAGCACTGAAATATACACCATGGTTATCATGAAGCATTGTGGTGAGATTGTTATGTTGTAGGGTTGTTTTCCTTCACTGATCAGTTGGTCAATTCTGTAAGGAAATTGAATGCTGCAAAGTACACCCAAATTCTTGATGAAAACTTGTGACCTTCTGTTAGATAACTGGAGAGGCTGGTAATTCACCTTTCAGCATGACAACGGCCCTAAACACACTGCCAAACAACCCAGTGACTTAACTATAGGAAGATTACTGTACTTTATTGCAAAGAGGTAAAATCCTAAACATGCCTTGTAACCCATTCACTGCTCAGGTTATTAAATTATCTTAGTGTTATTACTGTGGTCTCAAAAACTGTCAGGATGTTGTGTAATCTGTGTTTAGTTTAGTTTTGTACCCCCACATTGCATAGTCTTGTGTTTAATTATGTCCACCTTTCAGATGTGGTAAGTACTGCATTCATATTCGTTACTGTACTTAAGTCTCATGTCTAGGCTAAAAGTTTATTTATTCAAGACTTAAAATACTTATTTATGCAGGTCTTTGGTTGGATTTGGACTGGGATGCATATGTCTATAACCCATACTTTTACTTGTATATTTTATTAAATTAGCAATATTTTTACTTAAGTAAAAACTTGATACTTTTGCCACCTCTCTGCCTTCTTAGTGTCTATATACCCCGTCTGTTTTTCAGGTTCTTGTTTCCGTCTTTTGTCTATGGTGCGTTCTTTGTTTATTACATTTATATTTACAGCATTTAGCAGACGCTCTTATCCAGAGCGACTTACAACTCATACTCTCTTACAAGTCAAGCAATGGTGGGTTAAGGGCCTTGCTTAAGGACCCAACTGGGGCAACTTGGGAGAGGTGGGATTTGGTTCTCGGTTCTATGTATTCATTTTCTGTTTTAAATCTCTTGTTTATGTTCGGTTTATATGTTCTATTCTGTACTACACATATACAGGTTGTGTGTTTAACATATTCCTAGCCTATATTGTTTGTTACCTTGTTATAATAATGTCTTATTAATCATGTTAACCTTAGCACACCATTTAGCCTGTGTACACTCTTTCTTCTTGTGTGTCATACTTGTGTGTCTTGTGTGTCATACTATAATAAATAAATAATTTTTCATCTTTATTAACAGTCCAATGAATTCATTACTTAATTCCGCAAACACACTGAAATCCAAATCAGAGAGATCTGAGGTCTAGCTGACAGCATATGGCTCAAGGCGCAAACCAACTCAAGTCAGGGGAGTAATCCATTGCAGGACATACACAGTCACTCACATTAGGGTATTTTAAATATGTCAGGTGACCTAATGAATGTATTTGTAATGTCAGAGGAAACTGGAGTACCCAGAGGAAACCCATGCAGACATGAGAAAAAAATTCCACACGATACTCAAACAGGGGATCTCTGGAGCTGTGCGGTGACAGTGCTAACCACTGCTCTTTCATGCCAACCTCAGTCTAAACTTTTTGCAGGACACTTTGTAAAATTGTGTGACGTGAAAAGAGTTGTATAAAAACAACAAACCATCATATAATATTTGAGATACACCCAGAACAGGGGTCCAAAAACCTTTGCATAAGACTGTCTGTGAGTACTTGTCTATGGAGTGCCATTTCTAGGACACAATATTTTACCATAAGACTTATTATCAGTTTTGAAAGTTATTTTGTTATATTTTTGTTTTAAATCAATCAACTGAGTTCCGATTAGACTGAAGCACTTTAAGGAACTAAACAGATTTCATGACTTCAGATCTGGATATTTACTGGATCACATTGATGAATAGAACCAGAAAGGAAATGGATCCATGTGCGGTGGAGTTTAACTTGATTAAATAATTCTCTCTGAGTAAATTAATTGAGCTCTGAATCCTGTAAATCTCTCCGACAGACTTGTAATCGAATTCTTAAACACATCAATACCCCAAAACGGACTGCACACTAATACACACCTGTATGCTCCATCAGATATCAAACACTAATCTAACATTCTATTGCTGACAGCTGCTGTAATTGGTTGTTTTTGTTTTTACTGTAATTGTAATTAACTCCTCACATCTGCTCACGTTTCATATTTTATAGTTATTTGTCCATACTAAAGCAAGAACAGCTCATTATATTAGGAATGAAACAAAAGCGTTACAGACGTCTATATTGTGTTATGATAGCAGGTGGTATTTTTATTAAGGACCCAGTATGCGGGATAGGTGTACCCCACGATGTATAATAAGAATGGGGAAATAATGAGAAATAACCAAAAGGGGGTATAAGGGC
>JAUZSU010041563.1:0-10091 GCA_034780255.1 Parotocinclus maculicauda
ATTGTGAAAAAATAAAAGCACATCTTTTGATTAACTGTGAAATGTACAAGAAATCTGTAGTTTATTGCAAATGAACAGAGAGCTTCACCTCCTGCTCAAGGCAAGAAATGCTGCCTTCAGATCTGAAGACCAGGAGGCATACAGCTGTGCCAGAGCCAACTTAAAAAGAGGCATTGCCAAGGCTAAATACCAGTACAAACCGCGGATTGAAGATCACTTCAACTCCTCCGACCCCCAGCGAATTTGGCAAGGTATCCAGACAATCACTGACTACAAGCCAACAAACACTGTGTCCCCTACCAACAGTGTCTCACTCACGGACTTGCACAACCACTTCTACGTCCACTTCGATCAAGAAAACAATACAGTCGCAAAAAAACAGCTCTACCATATGGTGAGCAATTACACTCTTCAGCAATCATGTCTACCAGACTCAGAGGAAGGTAAATGCATGTAAGGCAGCTGGTCCTGATGGTGTACCTGGTTGTGTGCTTAGAACCTGTGCTAAGCAGCTGTCTGGGGTATTTACAGACATTTTCAACCTGTCACTGGCCCAAGCAACTGTTCCATCCAGCTTCAAGACCACCACCATTGTGCAGGTGCTCAGTCATGAATGACTTCTGCCTTGTCGTGCTGACCCCCATCATATCCAAGTGCTTTGAAAGACTAGGTCTATAATGGCTGAAATCCTGTCTGCCTGCTATACTGGATCCTCATCAATTTGCATACTGGTCCAATATTTCTACAGAGGATGCAATATCTACAACACTCCACACTGCACTGTCACAGATGGACTGAAATAACTCATATGTTAGAATGTTGTTCATTAACCTTAGTTCAGCATTTAACACTGTGATCCTCTCCAAGCTGATTACCAAACTTGGCCATCTTGGTATTAGCTGTTCTCTCTGTAACTGCATTCTGGACTTCCTGTTCACCCACGACTGTGTCCCTATTTATGGCTCTAACGCCTTAATCAAGTTCGTGGATGACACCATGGTAATAATTCTTATCAGAGGCAACAGCCTACAGGGATGAGGTGCAACAACTAGCTGTGGTGGAAAGTGTGACGTCCACATCTCCAACAATCTCTCCTGGCCCAGAAACTCCTCTATCACATTCAAAAAGTCACAGCAGCGTCTTTACTTTCTACGAAGCCTCTAGAGAGCTCACCCGAATCCCAGGATACTGGTGTACTTTTATTGCTATATCATTAAGAGCATACTCACAAACTGTATCTCAGTGCGGTATGGAAACTGCTCCTCATCCCACCGTAATGCACACAAATGTGTGGTAAAAACTGTCCAACGCATCACTGGCACTTAGTTACCAACAATTGACAATATTAACCACAAACGCTGTCTGAACAGGGTGAGAAACATCATTAAGGACACTTCTCACCCTAACCATGGACTTTTTAGCCTTCTCCCATCTGGGAGGCGCTACAGAAGCCTCCGCTCCTGCACCAGCAGATTCAGGAAAAGCTTCTTTCCTGAAACTGTCACTCTACTAAACTCCACATCGTCACTTCAACGTCATCATGACACTTACTAACATTGTTTTTGCACATTTTCCAGCGCTATTTATTTCTGGATATCCAGGACTGTACAAAGTCTACAAATTTAATCTGTATACTACACATTGCGCTATTGCACTGTTCTTCTGTTTTCTACATGTGCATATTCATATTGAATATTTGTACATCTTAGTACTTGTACTACCCATTTCTGTTTAAAACCATTGTACATACTGTATATATAACTAATTGCACATTTGTAATACTGAATCTTTTTTCTACCTCCAACACTTGTTGCACCTTATGTAACTAATTACTGTATCTTGCACTTCTGGTTAGATGCTAACTGCATTTTATTGGCTGTGTACCTGTATTCTACACAATGGCAATAAAGTTCAAGCTTATCTAATCTAATCTAAAAAGACATATCAGAAACTGTTACTTAGCAAATGTATTATCTGTACTTTAAATAAATCCTTAAAAATGAATTTATGATGCATAATCCATGCATAATGGGATAATGGGTTCAATGGCTCTTGTCTCACTTGACATTGCCACAGAGGCTTCTGATGCTCCTGTTGTCACCACAGCAGCACTGATGCTTCTGACATCACCAAAGCAGCCCCTGATGCTCCTGACATCATCACAGCAGCCCATGGTGCTCATGCCACCATGGCAGCTCGTAACTCTCCTGATGTCATCAAGGAGGCCCCTGACTCATCGGCAGCACTTCCAGGCTGCTCATCACCAGTACTGCCCCAGCACTGCCCAACACTGCTCTCATGGCCACAGCTCTAACCATCATCATACTAGACCCAATTAGGAGCTTGGTCCCATGACCCTTCACTGTGGATCGCTTATTGTATCTGTGTTCTGTATGTACTTTATGTGTATCATCCTTCCTAAACCTCCTATGTAACACCCCCCACCCCTGTGCTCTGGTCTCCTGTTTCTTTTCATTGGTGTTCTGTTTCCCTTCCTTCTGCTAATCCTGGTCCTCATTTTCACCTCCCTCTTCTGTTTATCTATATCTGTTCTTAGGAAACTTGCCTTAAGGGGTCAGGGCGATGGGCACTGGGAGCAGCTGGGTATATACATCATCCTACATGGCTCCCTTCTTAACATCTTTTTCTACATCATGGTGCTTAATTATGGCCTCCTCTTTTTCCACAATTGAACCTCTCCCTTGGCCATTGAATTGTCGAGTCATGCTTTCTTTGTTGGTTTGTTTCTGGTCCTGGCTCTGTCAGGGTTCCTACCTCGAACGCACAAACTTCTTGCTCCCGTCCGCCATTACGGAACGAAGTCCGATAGCCGCTTTTGTCGTCACGGTGGCTAATGACGTGATGGCGATCACCTGGAGTCTTTTCTATTTAAAGTACCGACCCCAGGTTGCTCGTTGTCACGTCGTCTTCTTTCAGCCACTCGCTGCATGGTTAGATGCTCGCCACGACCGTTCCGTAAAAAAGTATCCGTTATACGTCCGCCGTTTATTATATCCGTTGCTAAATTCGCGTCGCCCTCCTTTATTTATAGATGGTTACATCCCGGGGCGTTTATAGCCGACGGATGAGTACAAGGAAAACCTCGGAGGTGTTTTAGCCTTGTAGGGAGAGATCCAGGGTTTCCCTCGTCCCGTTTCCGCTCGGCGCCTACCGAGCTTGACTTCTGCCGGCTGCGCGCTCTTATTGTAACACGCCCCGGTCCCACTTCCTCATGCGCCCTCCGCACTCTTGACTCCAATCGCCCCCTGGCACTTCGGAGCTCTCCTGCGCCACTCCATTTGGGAAGCGTCCCAAATCAGCTTCCTCACGTGCGTTCTGCACGCCTGCCCTCTGCCGTTTCGGCGTACACGATTGCTGATTCGCAATCTTGCCCTCTGGAGGATGTCATTCCCATTCGGGACGCACCACAGCGGGGCGACATTCCCCACTTTTTGGTTTTGTATCTTGGAGAGCCTTTTGCTCTGCCTCTTTTGTTACTTTCCCCTCCTTATCAGAACGACAGTTGTTCTCCTTTGCCGCATCCTTGGGTCCAACCTTGTGTATCACAACACATTTTCCAAGAAAGTTGGGACAAGGGCATGTTTACCACTGTGTTACATCACCTTTCCTTTTAACAACACTTTATAAGCATTTGGGAACTGAGGACACTAATTGTTGATGCTTTGTAGGTGGAATTCTTTAACATTTTTGTTTTATGTACAACTTCAGTTGCTCAACAGTCCGGGCTCTCTGTTGTCATATTGTCATACCCATTCATGACACTCACCTGTAGATTGTTCCAAACAGGTGTTTTTTGAATCATTCCTCAACTTTCTCAGTATTTTGTTGCCCCTGTCCCAACCCTTGTGTTTAACGTGACGCAGGCATCGAATTTCAAATGAGTGAATGTTTGGGAAAAAAATAACGTTTATCCATTTTAACATTAAAAAATATATTGTCTTTGTAGTGTATTCAATTAAATATGGATTTGAAAGGACTTGCAAATCATCGTATTCTGTTTTTAGTTATGTTTTACGCAACGTCCCAACTTCATTTGAATTGGGGTTGTACATTTATACACTTTTTGATTGTAAAGAATTTAAGAACTGGAAGCTAAGGCCACAAGATAGGAACCACTCCATCACAGGATATAAACTCCCTCTGTGACACTTTAAATACACAAATTGACCTAATGTGTATCATTGGAATGTGGGAGGAAACTGGAGTATTCTGATAATAAAACTAGGAGGAACAATATGACTGGAGCCATTCAGCAATAGCTGATATAACCACATGGGCAAGGGATTACGTCCATCCATCCATTATCTTAACCCTAGATGGGGTGCCAATCCATCGTAGTGCACACATACACACTAAGAACCACTTTAGAGACACCACTTAACCTAACACGCATGTCTTTGGACTGTGGGAGTACCCGCAGACACGGGGAGGACATGCAGATTCCACACCCAAGACCCAGCCCGCTCCACCCTGGGATTGAACCTGGGGCCTTCTTCCTGTGAGGCAGCGGTACTACATATTGAACCACCGTTGTTAGGGAGCCTACCTCTGCCCAGGGTGGTCGCCATTACAGAACGGTTGCTAGAACACTCCTTTATTTTCCTTGGGACTAATGGCGTGATGACGAACACCTGGTTTTCTCACTACTTAAGTATGAAGCCCAGTTCGGTTCACCACGTCGTCTTGTATTGCTAGTCTGTTACTTCGTGCAAAACGTCCTGATCGAGATCGCCATTTTAGCCATTATCCATTCAGATGGTGACATCCCGAGGCTTCTATTGCCGATGGATGTATGCGGGAGATTTAGAGACAGAGATAGGGATTCCCGAAGCTTCACTTCCCCTTAGCTCCCTACTTAGCCCAACTCCTGTTGTCAGCGCTATCCTTCCTCTGCGCCCCTCGTGCTATCGAGCTCACGCTCGCTCCCCGATGCTCCGACGCCCTTCACGCCTATCCCGTCCGCGCCAGCCGAAAACAGGCCCTAATTTGGGACACTTCCCGGCGGCGCATCTCTATTATTCTGTATTCTGGGGAGCCTTTTGCTCCGGCTTTTTGGTTTTTCCCCTTTCGTCCCTTAATGTCGTTCCATCCCCTTTTTCTACATTATTGGGTTCGAACTCCATTTCATAACAACCGTGCTGCCTTTTTAACATTAAAAAAATCTATTAATTAATTTTCTTGTGTATATACTGTGTTTCAGAGACCATGAGTCAAGTGTCAAGTTTGCTGCCTATAATACTGTGGAGTACGCTTTGTACATGACCACTTAAATAATCAGATAACTGCAGAATTAACTATTATCAGATTATTAAGTGGCTCTGGTCTTGGTGGCCCTGTGTTACAGCAATTTATTACCTTTGGCTTTCTGGCTAAAACAGTTTCACTTCAAAAGCCTAGTGTTTATTTTCTTCCCCCTGTGTGGTGTTTTTTATCCATCAATAAGCCACTGTTTCTATTTTTCCTATAAACATCTTATGGAATAATGATGTCCCACTGGGATTTTTTTTTATTTTTAGAAAGTAATCATCTTGTTTAATCAGTGTTCATACACCAAATGGGTAATGCATCTCATCTCCTCTAGTTCAAATTGCTTTAGTCTTATTTATTTTCATTTTGCATGGTTTCTCTTGTTTTCTTAGTTCAGTTACAAAAAATCTGACTGTCATATGCACTCTGTGCCGTTGAGTCGTTGCTTTGCTCAGAGTGCACGAAACCTTATTAACATGAGTAAATGCAGGAAGCCTTCTGTCCCTTGAGGCCTGTGTTTGAATTTGTGTGTGTGTGTGGGTGTGTGTTTGAGTTGTGTTTCAGCCTGAGCTCTCCACATCTTCAGTGTGTTCTCATCTCTCTGTGATGGTACTGTAGCCCACACTTCAGCTTTCTAAGTCTCTCAGGAGCAGATATGTGAACAGGGGCCCTCGGTGCACAGTATTACACCACAGCACACAATTTTTCAGATAATAAATATGGCACAGCCTGGTTGAAGGTATTTTCAAAGCTCACACATCTACAAGAGTACTGTTAGAGGCAGTGTATATTTATTCCTGTCTAAGATTACAGAAGGTGATTACACAAGGTCTCAGTAGAAAGAGCACTGACTTTAAAGTTCTTGCTGATGTACCCTGTATTGGTTCTCGGTTGTTTAGTAGACTTTTTAAGAATCTGCAATTCAGATCAGTTAAAATGAAGACATCATCATCAACAACAACAACAAAAAATAATGACAATAATAATAACAATTATAATAATTACATTAAGTTCTTTCAAACATGGTTATTTAAACTGCAGTATAATCATAATACGGAACATATACACACAAAACATCAGTTGTGAGAACAGACAAGATCAGTTCTCAGAAGGTTTTAATTAGGCACTCTAGTAATAGGAGTAATTTCTTTTTGTCGCTCAGAAAAATGCATAATCACAGTGGGAAATGTCACTTGGAAAGCAACAGCTGTATTATGCAGCCTACTTTGATAGTATTATGCAAAGTAAACATAGGGACAAATGCTCTGGGATTGTGGTAGCACTGACTCAGAGGTTAAGTGTTAATGTCCTACCACTGCCAAACTGACATAGATGGGACCCAGGGCAATCTGTAAATAGACTCTGCGTTCTTAACAGCAACTAACTGCATGTTCTGTTCTTGTTCTGTGTACCAGTTCTAACCCAAGATATTCTCCAGCTTTGGCTCCACTCAAGCTGTTCTTTTGTGATCAGTTCCAGCCCTCAGACCATTACTCAGTCCACATCAGAGGCCAGTCTAAATAATGCAGATACATGTACTATATACATTATTTTATTCATTATTTAATTTTTATACACTTGTCTCATAAGCAATAGAATGATAAGCTCTGTTTTATTCATAATCTTCATAATATTGTATTTTCTTTAATTGATTATAGTTATATATTGTTATATTGTATTTGAATTATGAATAAAAATATATAATATATACATCTCGGTTAATTTTAGCTCATGTTTATTTCAGCAATTACTATGAGCGTATTAATTAGGTAACCAAGGTTTCTAACTTATAACATTAAAGATGTTTTTCCTCATCACTGTCACAGGGATTTGTGCCTAGACAATTGAAAATTTCTAAGCTTATTTGAGTTACTTTGTTCCATTGTAGAATTGTAGGATTGCACATTGCAAGGTAAACATATTTATTATCCACAAGGGCCAGAGACAATTATTGACTATTAGTAATTATGTTTTTTTCTATGCAGTCCAGGCCTCCAATAAACATAAGACACAACGGGTTTAGGCTAACTGCCTTGTTTTGGGACAGTTCACTGGCCTAAGTACTAGGCTACTGGCCACAAGGTTAAGTGTTCCAGCCATACCAAACCCCAAATTAACTGCAAATGAGCAGCAGGGCATTTAAGGCCAGCCAATGGCTCATTTGCTTTCTGGGCCTTTGCAGAGGTGCAGATGGTATTGTATGGTAGAACATTATTCCTCCCTTTGTTTTTGATCAAACCAGAGTGTGTAAACAAGACTAGACAATGTACATCACCAACAAACCACAGAGAGTGTTATACACACAGTAATAAACTATGAATAGAGCTAATGCACACAGGCAGTGCTAACAGGAACAGAATCTATCAAACAGCTGCAGTGTTAACAAACAAATGGGATGCTATGCTAACATAAAACATGGATCACACAAGACACATGGAAATACAGAACACCAGGATTACAGAAACGAGAAACAGGAAAGAGGGCACAAACTAGAACTGGTCTCCAGGGTTAACAGTGTGTACTGTGAGGAATATCAGACAAGGGAGTGGCAGGAAGAGAGGGTATTTATAGAAAAGGTACAGCGGGTGGCAAGAGCTCCACCTGCTGTGAAAACTGAAAAGGGTGAGAGGAGGCATGTCAGAATGATGCAGCTCTCCGCGTGGGATCATCATGACAAATACAGAGAACATCTATTCAGATGTGGGTAGTAATGAGTTACATTTACTTACTTCTAGGAGTAGTTTTAAATGACTATACTTTTATTTTCAGTTGAGTAGATTTATGAAGGTGAAACTCTTACTCCGCTACATTAGGCTACAATGAGCTCATTTCTTTTCTTTGTACCTCTTTGGTATTTTCATTATTTTTATCCCCCTCATTTGAATGTTTTATTTTGAGAGAGAGAGTGACTTCCAAAGGCTCTACCACATAACCATGTTTCACCAAACAAACATAGTTGTGCAGTCTCGTCACGTGACCATTACCAAATAAGCGGCGGAATCAGTATTGCCATCTTAGCGACTTTGTCACTATATTTAGCGACTCTTCAGACCCCTTTAGCGACATTTATTTTAAAGGCGACTAGCGACAAATCTAGCAACTTTTTCTGGTGTTGTTGGAGATTTTTTAAAAGCACATATCATTCTGCAATTACTGTCCTCAACAATCAGCGTTTTTTCCAGTGAGCATCTCACCCGCCCCAAAGCCCTCACCACTCTCACAGTACAGTATCTGCAGGAGCAGGAGATCCACACCACTCCGCTTTATGACTGCAAAGGAATCGTGCATAGTCAAAGCCAAAGCTGCCGCCCATCACACTCTGGCTTTCAGAGCAAGATGTAAATGTTTTTTCAGTGTGATGAAAAAAAAAGTAACTCTGCCAGTCTCTCTGTCTCTCCAGTCACTTTGCTGGTCCTAAACCAGGATATAAGAGGAGGATTCCACCCCATATTGTCGAGATGAGATTGCTTCCCGGCAATCTCGCCTGGCTGCCTTCTCCCTGTGCACCTACTGCACTGCGGGTGGCGCTGCCGACACCCGCTCTTCTTCTTCTATTTTAACCCCGACCTGTTCCGTGCTCCTTACCACTCTACTATCCTCCTGATTCCAATTCCTATTCTTCTCTCTCTCTCTCTCTCTCTCTCTCTCTCTCTCTCTCTCTCCATAATGCTTGGTTTTCCCTCTTGCATTTAGTTACATGTGTTTTTTAGTATATACCATTTTACCCTGTCTCTGTGTTTGCACTGTACATATTAAAGACCACACTTGCGTTTACGTCCGCCTCCTCTGTATTCCTACAAACGTCGCTTGACAAAAAGTTAAATAGCAAACCAAGAATCAATATAAGAATTTTCATTTGTAGCTCTAAACATGTTTAGAGTGTTTTTTACTTACTTTTTGTCTCTCCCACTATGTTATTCCTCTCTTCTACAGCGTTCATTACACACAAATGGACCCTTATGCAAATTAGGCGATGACATCATTTAGCAACTTCTAGCGACTTTTTAATAAGCCTATAGTGACTTTCCTTACTGAGGAGTTGGTAACACTGGGCGGGATGGGTTAGATTTACAGTTTACAGTTGGATGGATGAAAAATGTCAGAATCAGCAGTAGGCAATGCAGACGAGATGGAACCCACTTGGCCTCATATTGAAAGCATGTTCGCCTTACAAAAAGTGCAAAACAGCAGTTACATTATGCGGTGTCACTCAAAGTCAACACAGGTCTTTCTGCATCTAATTATTCAGTTATGCAGAACTCTTGCTCTCTGCTAAACGATCACAGCTTCACTGCAAGAACCTTAAGAGTCAACTATTGTTGAAGCTTAATAGCGACATCACCAAGTGATTCTTTGGTGAAAGTGTTTCTTTCTGCATGTTCTGACCCACACACAGTTTATGAGAGTTTATGGGCTGCCTTGTTCTAGTTCTGCCTGCAGAACCTGGTGAAAAAGTACAAAGGTTTGGAAATTTGTGTTACTTGTGCTTCATGTATTTTTAATTCATTATAAATTCATTGATGTTATTATTAACATCGTTAGTATAGTACTTGAATGTACCTGGATTATCTCAATTGAAGCTATTTTGTAATTAATGAATTAATTTTAATGAGTAGTTTGAGTAGTTTTTTTACCAAGCACTTTTTTACTCTTACTTAAGTAATAATTTGGATGACTACTTTTTACTTTTACTTTAGTCATATTATTCTGAAGTAACAGTACTTATACTTGAGTACAATTTTAGGCTAATAATAATAATAATAATAAGTGACATTTATATAGCGCCTTTAACAGTGCTCAAGGTCGCTTTACAAGATAGTTAA
>JAUZSU010041574.1:0-10090 GCA_034780255.1 Parotocinclus maculicauda
TGTGTGTGTGTGTGTGTGTGTGTGTGTGTGTGTGAGAGAGAGAGAGAGAGAGAGAGAGAGAGAGAGAGAGAGAGAGCGAGAGAGAGAGAGAGAGAGAGAGATAGGGCAAGCTGTTACGACGGGAGACGAATGAAGAGACGCCTTTTGGGCCATGAGGGCAGATTCCACCCCCTTCCCTACTTGCCAGAGTTTCCCATTTCCTCATCACGATCCTTCCGTCGCGTTCAGGATGTGCTGTGGGTTTTTGGATGTGATAAGCGTGAGGGCCATCACTAATCGTGATTGCCCTAAATTCGTCTGAGCTCAAGCGGATTATGGCAGGAGCTCAGCTGAGAGCTTCCATCAGCCCCAACTCAGCAGGAAAACATCCTCTGATACATTCAGTACAGACATACTTTAGGGAACTGATTGTCTGATTGTGGGTGATTTACCCCAAATGTAGTCAATCAGTCCATGCCAAATTACCAGAGAAATTCTAGACACGCTATTATAAATACAACGTACAGGCTTCCAATGCAAATCTGACATGTGAGTTTTTAATAGATCATCATTCGACCAAGCTGGGCAACAATTTTACTAAATATTCTCACAGATAAAGCCAACAGAGGAAATAACCTCTGTATTCGCCTTTCAATCTAAACTGAACATCACTTATATAACCTCCACTATCCCTAATAGGAAACCAGAGTTACTCAAGACAGCCCATTAGTCCTAATTCAGTCATGAGCAAATATGACATAAATATATGGCCGATAACCATATCGCCTTGGGCCGTAGTAGCCCCAAGGAACAGATGTTAGGTCATTCGAAACAAAGGTATGCTGAGAAATGTGTGTTCCATTTCAGAATGGCTGCTCTTTAATCTCATAAACCGCATAATAGCTCTGGTGTTCACAAAGGGCCCTGTGATAAACATTGTTGCACAATCAAACTATGTTGATCTTGACTTGAACACTGAGAGCAAGCCCAAGTGCATGTGTGAGTGTAGTTCAATCGAACTGCAAGAACAGAGGGACGTCTTAACACCGGTGACTGACGTTAATTGTATGTTTAGGCCACTTGTACAAATTGAAACGGGTATATAAGCATAGGCTATGTTTCTGGGCACAGATGGTGCGCGTTTTGTTTACAAATGTTTATGCAGGCGAGGAACAAGCAAACCCCGTTTTTTTCTTTCGTTTTTTCTAGCAGATTCTATTCTATTTACTGTAAACCTGTAATCATAAAACTGTCTCGACAAAGAGTTCTTTATTCAACTCCGTCTCCATTTTACGATGCACCGACGTTCAGATTTTAAAGCTCAGTGTTGTTAGGGCTCAGTCCAAAAAGCTTTATTGTAATAAAGCATCCACATGCAGTCACTGATGAGGCTTTTGTGATTGGCTGTTGATTATTTTCGGTTCTTGCTCCACACCACAGATCAGACATGACAGGTCCTGCAGTGTTTTGATGAAAGTGCCATTCTTCACTTATACTGCTTGACAGCTCTGCGCTTTTTCTAAAGAAGCTGTGTGAGAGGGACGCGTCGCCTTATACATAGAGAGAAGCCGAAAGTATGAGGCCGCTAGTAAAAATGCACCCATTTTACAATTTATAGTTATTTGTCATGTTCCTCCTATGTTGTAATGACAGTATGTACTCCAGCTGACATAAACTCCACAGGTTAGTGCAAAATCTAATGATGTTATGTCAGCATGACTTCATTATGTTCATCTAACAATGATTTTGCTCGGTCTTCAAGTGGACCCATAAATCCTTTATGTCGTTTCGTTCAGGTGACTTTGGAGGAAAGTCCATAACAGTCTGTACCCGGTAATCTTCTTTGGTCTTCAGTTGTAATACAGAAAGAGCATGCCAAATTCCACCAGCAACAAGCTGAAAGAGTAAGCTCACAGGCATGTGGCACGAGAAAATAATATTTTTTTTAAATCTAGCTCAGGGCTCCAAAGACTCATCACTCGTTGCAGGCAGCGGTTCATGGTGAATGTCGTGTTTAATGTTTTAATGCTCTGAGATACCACTGTGTTACATGCAGTGTTTTTTCATAACTGTTAGTTTACCCAAATTCTGTAATATCTCAGTTTTACGGTGCAGTGCTTTTTAGTTTCGTTTGTCCTTCCATTTATTAGCACTGTACAGCGCAGACACCTTAGCCTCTAAATGAATCGAGAATTTTGGGTGTTTTACTTTTATCACACAGTATTTTTATTAAATCTTCCCCTTTCCTTTGCTGTTACATCCTATTTATGCTTTTAACCTGTAATATAAGATCAATAAATGTATGCTGAATATAGATAGTGATGCTCCTACTCCAGCAGTACCTAGATCACAAGAACACCATTCTTACACTCTGTGATCCACCTACTGAGCATGTTTAGGCATAATCAGTCCTTCATGTAGATCCCAATTATATTTGCTTTAACAATCTGAGGTAACAGAGTAACATTAAATATGTATGTAAATAAGCAGAATTGATGCACAACGCTTTAAGCAGCTCTGGCCCCAATCCTGATGCTACAAGTTGACCAAGCAGGTTATGGCTGCTGCACTGCTGGCTGTAGAAGCCTTGCCTTTTAGGACAGGACGGTGTCCATTTCATTTAAGTCGTATTGTAGCAAAACAAAACCCATAGTCTTATGGCAGGTGTAGTTAAGGGCTGATAACCCAGAGCAGACAAACAGGTTAAATTCCTATCTGCTCATTGCCATGTGCGTGACCTCATGAACTCGTGCTGTTGAGACTGCCTGAGTCCTGCATCATTCAAAAGTATAAACAAGTGCAAAGTATGTTTTATCGACCTCATTAAACTATATTACGATTATTTAAAACGATTTCACTTACAACCAAAGAAATAAACACCAACTGAACGTCGGTCTTAACCTGATGAAACCTTATTTTGAGCTTTTTTCAGGAATTTGCTAATTTCCTTTATTGCCTACATCTTTCAATTGACAAGGCAGGATTTAATTGCAGGTGACTTTAGCATTAGCTTTTGGCATGATGGTACAATGACCAGTTTCAACACTAACAGTGCCCATACTAACTACAAACAATACAGAAGTGGATTCTGGGATTCTGCATGACTTGAATAGTAATTTCATGGATTTCTTTAACAATATCCTAGAACACTCATCATTATTAGATGCAACACAAGTGCACATATCTGTTAAATAGCAGTTAATCGCAGCTAGACTATTTGACCATTATCAATTCACCCATCTCATTGTCATGTTTACTTGATCCGATTAGTAGACCCCTACTTAAATAATGAATGCCTTAAATTATAGAGCTATTTATTATTATTTTAATCTCATCCCGTACCCTTGGCTAGGTGTCCAAATCATTTAAATGTGCAATTACTAAACCTTTGATTAAAAAACCTAACCTTGACCCTAGTGTGCCGTCTCATTATAGACTCATTTAAAAACTGCATTCATCTCGTTTGGGAAGCACAGCTTACCCTCAACTATATAGTTACCTTCATCCAAATGGGATACATTTCAGCCAAGGCCAAACCATAATACCAAAATTAATTAAGGTACTTAATGACTCATTAATTTCCTCAGATAATGGATGCATCTCAGTCAGTGTGTATACACACACTTAATAATCTGACCAAAGTCAGATTTCTACAATCCCATTACTCAAGTAGTCCTGTAGACAGCATACTCCAAAATCCCAAATCAAATCAAGGTCTGACAAACAAAGTATGAATTCTGATAAAGAGAGCTGGATTTTAGCTGTTTATAGACTGTCTTCTAAACATCCCTAACTATATATAGTGTTTGCTTTGAACTGTTCTTCTGGCACCAGTTCCATCCATCACACCCCTGTTCAGACCACATCAGAGGATCCCAACTCCCCCTGCCCTAATCCTATTGACTGAAGATGCCACGCCAACAAAACTGTTACCTGGCACATGCCACAAAAACCTTCACCGACTGCATTTATACTAAACTACAATGCCCAAGACTTGCTTTATATTGTATTTTTTACTCTATTCACTATATAATTAAAGTGCATTTTAATTATTATACTTTTTCAATGTAATCTTAAGCTTCATTCTGTTTAGCTTACGTATTCATTTACTTTTAATGTAATTTAATTCTAAAATGTAATATTTAGGCTGCCCAAAGAGGATGGGTCATTGTTGAATCTTGGTCTTTCCATGGTTTTTGTCTCACTGTGGTGAATTGTCTCCCTTTACAGGGTTAGGCCCCAGCTTCCTGTGACCTTGGATTAAGTAGGTATAAAAATGTATGAAAGAATGAATGACAAGCAGGTATATGGCAAGGAAATCATGATTCTGAACACTAAATGCACTTCCAAATATCCACCTGATTTCCCCCATATTATTAGTTTTAGGTCATAGATGTCAAAGACTTAAAATGAGAGAATTTCATTTCCTTTTGGCCAGGACAAACATGTAACTTGTACTAATAAACTCTTAATACTTTAGTAATGTGCCAGCAGATGTCTATTGTGTACACACAAAAAAATTAAACCCCATACCACCGTCTACAATCAAGACGGACAGCAAATGGTGCTTGTAAGGCAACAGTTTCAGGATTGTCCATAAATAAATATTTTTTTACTATGAACTATGATCATCATGAGCTAAAACGGGGTTCGGGAGTAGTGTGACAAACCAGTCCACAAGCGTTACACAAAGAAAACGTCCCTTTCTCAGATGTCTGATGATCTAAAGACGGTACATGCACATCAACCATATAAGATTTCAGACATTAGCAACTTACCTGCATGATGTCATCAAGGGGTGATGTCAACATGGGGTGCGCACAAAGCACATGCTGTCTGAGCAGTGGCTACTCAATCGCTCCATTAGTGTAAATTATTAATCTGTTCCTTTTACACTCGCTGCCTCTGAGCAGATGACGTCAGCAATCAGCATGCATGCACGCACTCGCAGCAGATGGACTGGGAGATGATGACTTCACCTTTTCCCCTCACCCACTTGTCTTTCCTCTTTTTCTGCTTCTGGACCACATGCAGAACCCGTTTTCTCATTTCTCATGCTAATACAGCTGAGCAGTTACTGCTCACTTTTTAGCCATTCGATCCAGAAAATATTCTTCCCATTCATTACCGTAATGGACATTAATGAAAAATCTAAATGATGCAATTATAGAAGATGGAAGCTCTAAATGGCCATGGGTTTACTGTCCTTCAATGACTGCTTTCCTGTGAAGAATAATTCACAGGAAAAGTGATAACTGTGACAATTCCTCTCACTGCTGGAAAAAAAACCACTGATTTCCCAGAATCTCAGTGCCAACACAGCAGTACACAACACAGTTAGTGTGATGACATGCTCTTAATAATCCGATGATTATTATGGGATCTGCAGGTACCTGATTATTCAAGTGGTCAAACAGCATTCTCTGGTCTAGAAATCAGATTAAGAACCCAAAAAAAGCTGGATATTAGCTCAATAATTAGATCTCAAATCATTCAATAATTTTTCTCAGACTGCGCATACATGCAAAACATTACACTGTCCTGTAGCGGATAGCAGAATCGAACACAGTTCCACTTATTCTAAGAGACAATTCAATTCTTTGTGCTTGTTTTCTTAGACCTGGTTGCTTGTTTCACTCGCTAGATCTGGCAACCCTGGAATAAAGTGCAACACCCATGAAATGGCTACCAAACACGCTTGTGGAGATTCAAACTGCTATGGAATTGAAGAATCTCATTATTTAATAATTAATATTAGACATTTACATCACCTCCGTCTGTGAGATTATTAGTGCTTTGCAAAGCAGAAATCCCATTACTGCCCGAGTAATGTAAACTCAGTGCTTTTCCCTTATTGATTACCTAAGTGTATGTAAACTTGCTGATCAGATTACTGACAAATCTGATCTTTTGCAGTTTTGGGTTATTATTTGTACGTAAGCCCACACAGTGACAGAAGCAACACAAGTAAATACAGGTGACCCAAACAACAAAGACTGAAATACAGATACTATACACAAAGAACTCCAAGACAAACAACCAATCTACTCCTCACACAGAGCTGCACATAAGTATTTAGGCTTCTGAAGAGTATAATGTTTAAGTTAGCCTATTTCAGAACAATGTGATTCCCCTTCTCCGATCACACACTCCCCCTCAAACCACCATCACCTCTAAATTCTTCCATAAACTCCATTCTATCATTAGCCATCCAATCCACATCCCTCTATCAAACACAGGGAACGGACAGACATTGATGAGTTAAACACAATGGCTCCTAGCTGATTGCCCAGAGGCTTATGATTCCACAATAAGCAGCAGACTTTCAAAAGCAAGGCATCAAGAGCTTACAAAGCATAGAAAGGCTTATCGTTTACTGACAGTTCAGGAAGAAGGAGCAGGATATAAGAGGGTGAGTGTGAGTGAAATACAGAGACTCTTTGAAGCATGATCATCTTCTAAGCATTATTTATAGTAATCCACACCAGTGATAGTGTGCACACATAACCTTTCCAAACAAACCCTACACTGATGATTAACAGGCACATCTCTGTAAAACAGGAAACGTGTTTTGTACAGGGTATGTGCTTTGTAATGCTGAATTAAGAAGCAGTAACTTTTCTCATTTCCATCCGGTCCCTGACCTTTGTTTTTATGAATACTATGTATGGATTTATGGACTATCGACAGGCTGAGGTTTTAGGGCCACTTTCTGACCATCTGGCCTTTGTGCACTCTCATGTTATATCCATATCCATCTCTGTTGTCGGAGTAGTGACAGATACGAGATCCAGAGACACCACTGACAGCCATTATGGACCAGCATGACCTGAATGAAATAACCTAAAATAGACCAAATATTTTAGTGCATTTTAAGCTCTGGTCCATTTCCAGGTTCTAGTCTCACTGAGGGAAATAAGACATATGTATGTGAAATGAGCATAGTAATACATCAGCACTTGACAAATTCGATTCTTGACACATTTTGATGACAAAAAAAATTGCCCTGCACTTGTCGCATTTGTTCAGCACTCGACACGCCAGTCCATCTCCCAAAAGCTATCACTCTGCATTCTTCATGTTTTTTTTACATCTACCATACAGTATTGCTGGTGCAAATAAGTAACCATGGGTTATTTAACCAAATTACAGGTTTCACATAAAAAAAACGTAACGTAGTAAAGGCAACTTTGGAGCAGTGTCCTGGATGGATGTATTAAATAAAATACCAAAAGCATCTCTTCTATAGTATTTAATACATATGACAGGTTAATTATTTAACAAAGTAACCAAATATCACACCACTTAAGTTTGTTGCACACTGCAATAAACCTCTTATGCAAGTTTTAAATTGTTCAGTAAAACCAGTTAATAACACTCTTTTAAAGCGGTGAGTCAGTCCAAGCTGGTTCATTTAGCAGGTCTGTACATCTCCAGCATAACCATAGTGCAGCCCAGTAAAATGGCTCAGAAATGGACAAATCAAAATACTGTAATAAGCAAGCTACTGAAAAGACTGCAATTCTCTTAACCAAGCCATGATTTAATACAGAACACTAAACTTAGTACAGAAGTAAAAACATAGTTGCTCTTCTATGTCCACAATCGTCCTGTCAATGCCATTAGAAAGACATATTAAAAGCTTTTTACATTAGGTCTGGAAACTGTGACTTCTTTTAAAAACATTTTAGTAGTGCACAAGTGGTCTACGTGTTCAGATAAGGAACAAAAAAAAATACAAAATGATCTCACACTTACCTATTTTGTTCATAGTCCAATGACAGGTACATGCAAGGAAAGAAAGAAAAAGCAGTCGTTAAACAGGTTCTACACATTAACTTGGACTAAAACAGGCATTTCATATTACTCTAAATATCTACATGAATGCAAGTTATTCAATCCATTTGCGTTCTAGTTACATGTCTTTGTAGGATGCATTTTGTAACACAGTACAGTCTAAAAGTTTTAGGGCACCAAAACATTTGTTCCTTTGACAATTGTATAATGTCCATATATAACTTATTGTCAACTATTGGACCCAAATATTTCTTGATCTTTCATTCAACATGTTCAACTTTCACTCCATAACACTCTTTTCCACTGATCATCCAATCTTTTTGATCCTGTTCCCCTTCAGAAAAAGTGGTTTCTTGGCTGCTACCCTTTCAAAAAAAGACCATTCCTGATCAAGATTGTTCTACTGCTCAAATGTAGGTTTAGGCCACATTAAATAACACTGTAGCCTATAAAAGCTGTTTCTCTAATTGTAAGATACTTTATAGAAATGTTGTATTTTCTGGTTTTATTCTAATTGTTTCGGTCATTACACCATTGCTAAAACAACGGTATATCTAATCTTATGATGGCCTAATACTTTTGCATAATAATGTAGGTTAAACAGTAATGTTTAGACTAACAACATGTTCTACTACAGACTTTCCATATCAGCTCTGACTCACACAGATGGGCACACAAAGACAAAGTTTGTCTTTCTATCTTCGTGGGGACTTTCCACTGACCCAACAGTACTGTAGTTATTAAATGCTCCACCTAACCATAGCCTCAGTAACCTTAATCAAATCCTTTGACTCTTTTGCTTTTCCAAAAGAAAGTTGCTGTCTTTCTCAAAAGAAATGTTTTTCCTTGTAATGACCTGGAAAACGTCCCCAAAAGTTTAAATATTTCTATCCTTGTTGGAATATTTAGTCTTCACAATATGTAAACTTGACACCCCACTGTATACACCTTACACTCAGGTAAACATCTTGTGCTCAGGTATAAAGTTGTGCGATATGAATAACCTAGAAGATGCGTCAGGAGGTCTTTAAAAAAAAACAACAAAAACACCACAACAACAACAACCCACACCCCCATAGAAAGAAATACATAAAATATAGTAAAACCACATCTGTGCTGTGCGAGAAAAAGATTTGGTTTGTATATACTCCTTCTCCCAAAAAAAATTTGGGCCCAGGACGAGCACAGAGCTCTCTGAACAGTTCAAATAGCCTGTAAATGCACCACGTGTTTGTTTGTACTAACCTATTTTATGGGTGGATTGCCAGGAAGAGAGGTAAAGAGAGATTAACAGTGATGAAGATAAAGAAAGGCAGCAAAGGAAGAAGAGACTGAATAAGCCAACAAGTGACAGAACGTTAAAGAGGGTTTTGACGAGGTTCAGTGGGCAGAGATACGGCTGTCATGAGCTTTAAACGTTCAAGCTTGCCAAACACTTTGCTGTTCTTCAGTATTTGACTTATTCATTCGACAATTCATGTGGAATTGCAGCAAACATGGGTTATAAGTGAGTTTTTAATGTTTATTTAAAGTTGTAAGCTTCATTAAACTACTTAGCACACGACAAAATGCACTTGTATACACACAGCTGCACAAGAGAAGCACTGCTCATGTATTTGCTTATGTTGCTTTTGAGGCTAGAATAAATATGAACAGTAATGTCAAATTAGCACACTACAAACTCTGTGATTAGTATTTTGACATTCTCTGTACTGTGCAGTTTGAGGAAATGCATCAAGTGCTCACTTAACAGCAAACACAAAAATGGGAAAATCACTTTAGGTACTTTTTAGAGACGCACCAATCGATCAGCCGGTTGTTGGAAACATCCCCTTTTTAGCGTGATCGACCAAATCGGTCTCATATAACCAACAGTGTGCCAGTCACATTTATATCGCATGGCAGTGACAGAGGCACACACAGAACAGTACTTTTACTAACTTTACTTTAGGATTCATGTGTGTACAGAGATTTAAAAACTGCTCAGTCAGTCGCTGCTCACGCATGTTAAGAGAAAGCATTCAATTTCGGTTGTATTTTGAGTACTACTTAGTGCAGTACTAATGATGGCATAGAGGGACTAATGAGGGTGTACTGATCGATTTTGGATGGATTTCCCAGCCATGTCTTCAGCATGAAAGATCCTAAGTGTGTGCTGTTTGAATTTCATACATGGTGAAAATAAGCTGTAAAGAACAACTCAGCATTGGCGGTTCTAGACGGGGGCCAGGGTGGGTCAGTGCCCCTGTAAAATTGCTCTTGGCCCCTGTTATGGCCCCTGCACCGATCAGCCAATGATTTAAATTCTTAATTT
>JAUZSU010041585.1:0-21608 GCA_034780255.1 Parotocinclus maculicauda
ACAGTGGAAAGCTCCCTGAAAATGGTAGAAAGAAACCTTAGGTTTCTTATACAGGTTACTATAATATAATATAATCAATAACAAATTAATAATAAAATTAAAATTAGTAATAAAATAAATAAACTAAATTATAAAACAAATAGATAAATTTATCAGATATTCAGTGCAATCATATTATTATTATTCATATTAAACGCTGTCAATGTAACTACTTAAGTTTTATAATTTTCAATTATTTTATATTTTAATCCTGAAAATATTATTTTGAATCACCAGTTGTGGTGGTACAGTGGTTAAGGTATTGGAATATGGCCAGAGGATCCAAGGTTCAAGCCCCAGTAATGGCAAGCTGCCAGTGTTTCGCAAGGCCCTTATCCCATGACTGCTTGGATTTAATTTGGATTATATCAGTTGTACATTGCGCCCAATGAGAGAATCTTCACAATTAATAAGTGTGCATGTACATCTCTAATACTGCCATGATTTATGTAAAGGCAGGCATTTTAATAATCCTTGATGATGTGCATGGTTTTGTAAATTATATTTATTATAATTATGTTAATTCGTTTATCATGACTTTGTACATTGCTTTTTTTGGGTCGCAGGGGAATTTTGTGCACTTGAGCTGAAGGACATAGGAGTGAGGCATCAATTAGTGTTTTAGGATGCACTCGCTCTGATAGTGCTAACTTGCATAATAATAGATGATCACACACCCCAATTAAGCTGTACTGTTTTTACAGCAGCATTTCTTTTTTTTTTACTCTCTATACTGAATTTGTGTCTAGTATGACGTTGCAGTACTTTTATCCATTTTGTTTCTCCTATTAAATGCCATCATAAATGTGACAACAATGTTTTCCTGTCACATAAGTACACTGCTCACAAAAATTAGGGGATATAATTTTAGTGTGTAATATTTTTGTGCGCAATATATTATCGCCTCACTTGTCACCATTGCCACCTGAATTAAATATTAATTAAATTATATTGCTTCTGCATTAAGCCATGCATGAGACATGCTCATTTTATGCATATTCATGATTTATTACGTGTATGAATTAATGATTACTCACTCATGAAGTAATGCATACATTAATTTCATATATAATTTTACAGTAGTATAGGCCCCTTACATAAATGAAGCAAAAGCAGCATCAAGTAACTACAAGTATTGACATAAACCTCACTCTGAACATATAAAATGTGCTTTAGGTTTAAACCACACATCCTGTAATTCTAAATTAAATGACATTCAGTGCTGGAGCTGGCAGTCTCAGGGTACCCCGAATTCTTCACAATCAACACGCTGTACTGACATGTACCGAACTCTTCATTTCAGCCAGGAGTATTAATAAAATGAATCAAACCTGTCACGTTTGAGCCACTGTGAAATATTTCCTGGGTAATTACAATTTGATATAAATATACAGAACTGACTAGTGCATTGGACACTTGCCAGGTTTTGAGTGGATGCCAGATGGGGATAAGATGGATGTTGAGGATGTTTGTTCTCTTTGGCGGTAAATAAACATGTTTGTGAACAGAGCTTGAGTTGCTTTTATGCCAGCATGTTTGCACTCCTGCTGGAGTGGTGCTGGAGGCAAGCCATCGTCATCGTGCTCTGTAGGCCTGCAGGGGAACATTGGGTTCTTTCAGGAGCAGAGCAGTTCTACCCACACAGGGTCGTCCTGTAGCAAAGCAAAATCAAGACTCTTTCAATTCAAGCCAGCAAGCAGTCAAAAGCTTGACGTGTGTATGCTCACTCATGCACAGCTAGTACTTTGTATCTTGTGTGTGAGACAGTTGTGTTGTGTTTGATAGTGTTGAATGTGGAAGCCTGGACCAAGCACAAGCTGACATTACACACAGTTCACAGTTTTATATGCCCATGTATCTTTAGCAAAAAGCAGAGCTTGAGTTAAAAAAAATCTAAATAGATTAATGAGCAAATCTGTTCAATTGTCATAACTAATAATTTTCTCTTTTATGGACATCACCTCTATCTGGGAACACACTGTTTAAAATCTATCACCCCATAGTCAGTTCGGCAAGAGTTAACAGTAGCTTTTCTCCTCACCCTTACACACTAATCACCCAATGATGGCAGCTAAACAACGTTTCAAAATTCAGTTTCTTCACCCTACTTAAGACATGTTAAAAGATTGCCAGGGACAATAGCTTGATGCAATGATGGTGGCTCGCCTGGATCAGCCAGAGTGGCTGAGGTTTGAGCAGTGCCAGTGCAGCTCTCAATATACTATAAAGCATTCTTCTGCAGTTTGGATAAAACTTATGCTTGTGCTGATGCTGAGCCTCTGTTTCTCATTTACTTAGGTTTGACTATCAGGAGCTTCTCCATAACTCCACCTTCTGCCTGGTTCCTCGTGGACGACGCTTGGGATCGTTTCGTTTTCTTGAGTCTTTACAGGTATGTCTGAGTTAGCTGAGCTTAAGGTAATATTTACAACACATTCCACTTGCCAAAAAACGTAGACAATGGTTGGTGTCTGATGTGTATTAATTTTGGGTCCAAGCCATGTAGATAATATAGTAAACATTATTCGGTAAATAAATGCCCATTAAAAAAAGGTGTAATGCTGTCTCAGTCAATTTAGTCACAGCCAATGCCCATGTCCTATTCATACCTGCCACTTTTGCCAATCCCTGTATAAGACAAAAAGAGCTTACTGTTACATGAGCATGCTGATGAGCTCCATTTTCTCATGACTTCATTAAGACATGGCTTTATAGACGCTTGTGTCCATTGAGCACCCAACCAGTCACCACCACAACATGACTTTTAAGTGGTGAAACAGATGAATTATCCAGATCATCAGGAAACCTAAATAATTACTCTCATCCATCCAATTAAAAGTCAAACTAGAAGGATGATTATAATAATAAAGGTTAATTCAGCTTGTCATTTAAGTTCAAAAGTCACATTATTTCATGAAGTCAGAGACCTTTAATGTATGCCTGGGGAATTTTTGGTCTTGATGTTTAAGCTTGTGAAATTAGCTAAGTCCCAAACTCGAAACTGATTACATTAAATTTAACTTTGCATTTAGCAATATAATTTATCTTTACATTTCTGCAGCATATTTAAGAAATAGATATTGGTGGAATTTACATATGATATTAGTAGTGGATTCCAATGCCCCAGGAAACATGCAATTAGGCCTGACATATCTTAGTATAAATGTTAAAAAAAAATATTTTGACAGGTTGGCTTATTAAAAACTATGAAAAAAAGTTCCAAAATAAGAAAATATTTCTCTGCATCACTCATTTTAATCTGACCAATGCAGGCTAAATTGATTGAAAGGAGAAAGTTTTGGCAATCCACAGAAAGCTGCAAGTTGGAAATTGTAGCACGTTTAATGAAAAGATTTTGGGTGAACAGTGGGATCAAAATGTGGTACTTATTACATTTGAGGTAAGATACAAAATACTACGTTATTTTTTACCAAACCATCTTTTTAAGTGGGTGCTGACCTAGAATCAGTGTTCTGATGTTTCAGCAGCTGCAATGTAGGTGGTGGAAATTTGACTCAACCACCTTGTGGCAAGAAAAAATAAAACATTCAGAAGGTCCCTGCTCTAGATAAACAATTAGGCTCAGAGTGGAAAAACCTTTTAAGAGCGTATTTTCTTAGACTTTTTGGTATTGTGTGTGAATGGCCGGAAGCTTGCATAGGGTGCTAAGCTGTGCTGAATGGACGCATCTACAAAAGAGTGAGTTTGGCAGTCAGCTCTGCCCTCACAGTAACCCCCTCCTCATTCTCCCATTTTTCTTTCTGTGCCTCCTGTCTCCCCTTCTTTTACTTTTCCCATTTACTCCTCAGTGAGCTTCTCATTAGTTTGGTGCCAACCAAGACCATAAAAAGAACTAAAGAACTGACAATTATCAGTGGAATTATGTGTGTAAATTCTAGAACATCCTCTTACACTCCCTTTCCAACGACACACACCCCATCCAGACTCCACTCTTCTTATTCCCTTTAATATTGCACACTTTCTCAAACTCAAAGTCAAGCTCAGGCATAAACCCAAAAAAGGAGTATACACATTTGGGACATACCAAGAAACCTCTAATCCACCTTCTCTGGGTGTGAAAACGCAGGCAAAGTACAGACTTGATGCAGGCTTAATAGACAGAATCTACCGGTAGCTAATTCTCATTTTCTAAAGCCTGCTTAGGATGAAAGCTGGGCGGCACAGGACTGGAGGGGGAATGTTTGATCTCTGCCTGTTTTTAGGCTGTGCTCTCCTGTGATTTCATTTTTAAAAAATTTACAGTAGCCCAGAATACATACTGAAGGGAAAATGAACGAACCAGATTAAGCAACCTGAGAGTGAAAGTAGGGCAACATCAGTAAACAAGACAGTAAAGGAATAGCAAAATCTCCTTAATAAATCATTGCCCACCCCTGTACTATTTATGAAGGGAGGTTGTTTAATTAGCAAGCTGAGGTCCTCTGTCAGTGGTCACACCAGTGGGATTCATGTCTAGTTCTATGCATCACTACTAATAAACACTGGAGATATAGAGTCTGGTGAATGCTTCTTTCCTGTCTCTGTCTGGTCTGTCCCCAGGCGGCATGTATCCCAGTGTTGCTTAGCAACGGCTGGGAGCTGCCCTTCTCTGATGTCATCCAGTGGAACCAGGCAGTCATTGAGGGGGACGAGAGGTTGCTCCTTCAGGTAAACAGCATACCAACTACCATTAGCAGCTGTTGGATTGGGGACCTAAATTATGTGTTGTGGTGTCTCAAGGTGGTTTACATGGAAGCCCCCACCTTAGCTTAGTATACACCATAGGTAAAACTCCTCTTTTGTTTCCTAAGGTACCTTCAACAGTGCGGGCAGTTGGCGTTGACCGGGTGCTGGCACTGAGGCAACGTACCCAGATGCTCTGGGAGGCCTACTTCTCTTCAGTGGACAAAATTGTTCTCACCACTTTGGAGGTGAGCATAAGGTGGTTTGTATGCAGTTTTCAGATGAATCACGCTGACGGGAAAAGCACTATCAGGGGAAATTACAACAAGGATTAAAATGCTATGCATCATTGGCGCCCACTTAGTCGAGCGGCTTCAGGTTAATTGCCAAGTACAATGTTGGTTTAGTTGAAACGGCATGTGCCTGCTCTGCCCTCTATTGGCCAATCTATATAATGCATGTTCAAACAGAACTCGAAGTCAAATAAACATATTTGACTGACCGGTTTGCTCTCTATATACTAACTCCCTGTCTGACAGATCATCAAGGACAGAGTGTATGGCCACATCTCCAGGAATAAGTTAATGTGGAATTCTCTGCCCGGCGGACTTCTGGTGCTCCCAGAGTATTCAATTCATTTGGCCCACTACCCTTTCTACTATCTAAACCTAGGTAAGAGCAAGAAGGGATGCTCCTTTCACATTACATGACCTGTATCACTTACATTTCATTTCATAAGTTATTACACTACAGACAATATGTTGTAACTAACATTTTTCCTTGTTCCCCAGGAGTCACCCCAGGCCAGGACTTTACAGCTGTCATCTTTGCCACATCTCCACTGGTCTCCCAATCGCAACCAATCATGAAGCTCCTACAAGTGGTGTCCAGGTCCAAATATTGCTCCCAGGTATGCCAGTCATGTTCTAAAATATATTTTTCTTTTCATTCATTTCTAAGCTATGCTACTACAGTATAATCCACTTTGACGTTAAATAACAGAAATGTCATTTAGTGTTTGTGTTGGTCACTAGATCTGTTTATATCTGTGCACTCCACCCCACTACAGATCATCATCTTGTGGAACAGTGAGAAGCCACCCCCTCACCGGAGCAAGTGGCCACCCATGCCAGTACCCCTCACTGTTACAGATGGCAGAAGGAAAGTGAGTCTTCTCAAAGAGAGTACTGTCAAGCTGTGGCCATATGCATTGACAAAACTGTCATTATCTATGGATTTTTCCATGACTCAACAAGATCTTTTTTCCACAGACAAGTAGCCGTTTCCTGCCCCATGTTTCGATTGAGACTGAAGCAGTACTCAGCCTAGATGAAGACACAGTTCTACTGACTAGCGAGGTTAGAGTCTTTTTGTCTGGTGTTTACCCAGTAACAATGTTCAGCCTTGTTCCCAAGAGTTTAGCAATTAAGTTTTTATGTAATACAATATTTAAAATCACATACACTTATCACTTTACTGGGTACACCTCATTGTTTCAACACTCATTGTTTATTCTAATAAATCCATTTAACATATAGATGCACTTTGTACAATGACAGAATGTAGTTTCTGCATACTTCTCTAAATACTTTGTTAGTTCCCTTTACGCTGTTTTGTAATGAACAGGACCACAGATCAGGTACTATTTGGGTTGTGGTGCACTCTTAGCACTGCAATAAAACTGATGTGGTGGTGGGTTGTTAGTGTGTGTTGAGTAAGTATATGGTAAGAGGAATTGATCAAATGAACAAGTGTAGAAACAAGGAGGTGTACCTAATAACTAAGTAATCAGTCAGTGTATATCAAGGGGGTACTGAAACTTATCTCAGAATGATGGATTACATGAAAAGCTTTTGCAAAATACATTAAATTGCTTCCAATCCAATAGTACTACCAAAAGAGTGCACAACAAAAATGTGACACCAAAGATACAGAGTAGGCAGCGATCACAGATTTTGGGTAGCATACCTCTTGGTGAGCCACCATCGCATTTGTTTGGAGGATCTACAGGCCCAGCTGTGGGAAAATGCATCATCGAGGCAATCAGTGATGTCTCACCAAGAGGTAGCCTACAAAAAATGAGTCTCTAAAAGACTGGGGGAAGCACATTTACACCCTGTTGTGGCAAGACCTAGCCACACCTGTAATTATTTGCATAATTCCCTGCAACATAACTGCATGCTGAGTTTTGCAGCACTATTCGACTGCTTTTTTCATTAATGAGTGCTTACGATTGCTGACTATAGCCAAGATGAGCACTGTCAGGAGTGATAGTGTTTATAAGGTAGAAGTATCTTATAAAACCATGCCTGAACATTGCATTGACTTCCTTAGGTCAACTTCGCATTCCATGTGTGGCAGAGTTTTCCAGAAAGGATTGTGGGATATCCTCCCAGAAGTCATTTTTGGGACCCTGTGAAAAGAATTTGGGGCTATACCTCCAAATGGACTAATGAATACTCAATTGTGCTGACTGGAGCAGCCTTCTATCACAGGTACTCACACATCTACCATTGTTCACCCACTGAGCACGTCCTTAGGAACACTATGTCAGTACTTGGTCGGACTTTGCTTTTTATGCTCAACACACATGTACAGAATGGGTGTCGGAGTTGAAAGTCCCAGGCAATCAGCAGTTAAATAAATACTCTACCCAGCATACCTGGTACCAACAATCATGTCACATCCAAAATAAATGAGAGCACATTTTCCCATTCCACTGATTGATGTGAACATTTAATCAAGCTGCTTGGTAGCATCTGCATTATTTTACATCATTAATGTCGCACAGCTGGGCTGATTACATAGTGGCATGAATAACTAGGACAAATCAGACTGCTCATTTACGTAAGTGTGTAATCAGTCAATAATACCTCAGTAACTGGATGCATTTAAGTATTCCATTCAGTCATGGACAAGATAGCTTACTCAAGTTCAACCTGAATATCAAAAGGAAGAAGAAAGGTGCTTGAAGTGAACGTGGCATAGCTATTACCACCAGGGTATGCAGAAGAGCATCTCTGAATGCACTACACATCAAACATTGAAACAAATTAGCTACAGCAGCAGAAACCACTGCTGTTAGATAAGAACAGACAATTCAGGCTACAAGAACAGGCACCACATACACTCACAGGCTCTAGGAGATGAGTGCATGATTTACTTCGAGTCAGGGTCATGGGATGGCCAGTGACTAGGCACAGGGGGCAAGGCAGGGAACAACCCTATGCAGGGTGCCAATCCATTGTAGGGCACAAACACTCACAGGCTCAATCATATATTTATACACTAAGGGCACTTTGAAAAACACCAATTAACCTAACAAACATGTTGTAATGTGGAAAGAAACCAGAGTATGTGGAGAAAATCCACACATACGTGAGGAGGACATGCTGATTCCACACAGGTGGAGTCCAGGGTAGGCATCGAACTGAGAATCTCAGAGCTGTAAGACAGCAGTCCTAACCACTGTGCCACCATGCTGCCCCTAGTAGAAACATTACATTTAAAGTTTTTAAAATGCCCTAGTCTATCAGCGCAGTACTTCTGTACAATATCTTATATTCAATATTTGTTTTACTCTATCAGTACATTTCTAATATTGAAGTATTTGTCTTAATCTGTCTGTTTGATGGCCTTATTCTGTTTCTTTTTGTAGATCTGCACTGTTCTGCAGCAGCAATCCTAATTTCTTTGTATAATTGTACAATGACAATAAAGAAATTATCTTATATTACTCTAGCTTCACCATATATTAAATAATCACGGCAGAACATTGCTTTTTGAAGAATAACAATTCAAAAATAATATGTACTGTTCTTGTATAATAATTTAAATGCAATGAAACTTTAGTCCCCTCGAATTACAATAAAGTCTCTGGTTATGCGTCTGAGTTTGACACCTAGTGTTCAAAACTGGCATTGCATTATACGATGACAAACTCAAGAACGCGTAATCCAATATGCATGTTTACTAAAATCCAGATCTCAATATCACCCGTCTCATGAGTGTCATGTGTTCCTTAACAGTAAAAAATATAAAGCTCGCTAATGCACTTTGAATAATGGCACTTATGTTATTAAATTCTTGAATAGGATTAAATTACAACTGTTGATATTATGTTCCTAGTTGAGTGTATATTGTGTATATTTACATAGGTGTTTATTTCTTGTTGCGGCAAGTGAATTTCCTAAATGTGGGATTAGTGAAGTATAATCTTCCTGTAGATCTGACACAAACTTCCTGAAAAATATTAAAAATATATAAAATACAAGAGCAAAATTCATTTGTTTTAAACTTTAATGATAACGGACAACTTTGCATTACTGTTTAATGTTATCTGTTTTAATGTTACCTGGCTCTCCAGACATGCATGAATTGTGTTTGACATGCATGAAAAGTTGTTCACGCTTGCCTGAGTGGCTTATATTCGGCTACATTGCCATTCGAAAATTAATGGTTATCGTGACAATAAAAACTGTTTTATAACAGTATGTATTTTCATGTAACGTTTGTAGTGAAAAAATGTCAGAAAGAACTATTGGCCTCTTTACATTCTCAAATTTGGCCCTCTTTGCAAAAGTTTGGACACCCCTGAATTTGAAGATTCATCCTCCCTGGTACAGACTGTCCCATTCTTGCATTGCCATGCATTGTTACACCTCCATCGTGCTCACCAAAGAGAAGATTGATTGAAAAAATGTTGCCTGGACTGAGGAGCCTCGATTTCTGTTGCAACATTTGGATGGTAGGGAATTTAGAATTTAGCATAAACAACAAAATGTATGCCCATCCTGCCTTGCATCTACAGTTCAGGGAGGTGGTGCTGTAAGAGCATGGGGGATATTTTATGGGGGCCCTTTGATAGTAAAGTTGCATTGTTTAAATGCAATAACCTACCAGTATTACTGCAGACCATTTCCATTCCTTTCTGATCAGTCTATCATCTTCTGATAGCTACTTCCAGCAGGATAACATCCCATATCACAAAGCTAATATCATCTGGTTCCTGTCAGACTGGTTCCTTGAACATGACAATGAGTTCACTGTACTAAAATGAATTCCACATTCACCAGATCTTAATCCAATAGAGGGTTACATTTGGGATGTGGTGGAACAGAAGAATTGGCAGAATGGATACACAGCTGACAAATCTGCATCAACTGCATAAAGGTCTCTTGTAAATATAGACCAAAATCTCTGAGAAAATGTTTCCAGCATGTTATCAAATATATACCATGAAGGCAGTTATGCCTGATGGCAAAAATGTGTACCTAATAAAACCGTCAGTGAGTGTAACAGACCTGTAACTACAAGTGACCTACTGTCTATTTATGTGTTCATGATCTCCCCTTTGCTTTGTTAGGTATTATCATTACCTGTTCTCCCATTACCTGCATCCCTCATTGCGGGCACTAGTGGACCACACCTCAAACTGTGAGGATATATTAATGAACTTCATGGTGTCATCAGTGACCCACTTGCCCCCCATCAAAGTGACCCAGAGAAAACAGTACAAAGAGATGCCTAGCCCACAGGTGAGTCCTCATGTTAACCTACTGCACATAGAACTGTTTCTGTTATGGGTTAACAGCCCAGTATCAGCATGTAATATATTTCCACTGGTTTCTTCTCAGAGCACCAACATGGCCCCCTGGGCAAGTCCTGAACACTTTACTCAGAGGCAGGAGTGTATAAACACCTTTGCTAGATGGTTTGGCTACATGCCCCTGGTGCACTCACAACTGCGACTGGACCCCGTTCTCTTCAAAGACCATGTGTCTGTCTTTCGCAAAAGGTACAAGGATCTTGAGCGTGCCTGAGCCACACAGCAAGGGCAGAGATCATCTCTAATGGAAGTGATAGAATAATGGAAAAAGAAAGGGCACTGCCCAAACTGAACCTACTGAATCCTCTTTTTTTTGGCATACTGGAACTTTACTGACAGAAAGCACAGTGGAAGAGAGGCTTCATAGCAGAGCTATTGATTGCCCCACCTACCTTTTCACTGATAGAACATTCTGACATTAGCACCAGAGTCTACCAAGAATAAGACATTTCAGTGTGTCAGTGGAGTTAATCGCAAAGCTGCTCAACTCAATGTTGTTAAGCTCATTCTTATGCAAAAGTCTGGGCATCCCTTGTTAAATTACTTGTTTTTTTTAACTAAAGATTTAAGTGCTTGCTGGGACAACTTAAAGACGTATGATATTTCTGCTAATTACAACACTTACATTTTAAAATATATAAGAAGTTGACTGACGATGTTAACTTCTTTCCATTAGAAATCAGCTATACGTAATTGACAAGGGGTGTCCAAACTTATATATAAGACTGAACATGAACAATAAAAAATTGAAATGCAATACTGCCAGTGAACTTGTATATTTAAATAAAAGCCTGCAAAATTAGGCTCTCTGTTTGTATATCATTAAAAGAATATGATCCACGAGTGAGGAATTTCTTTTTATTTTTTTACAAAATGATGTGAATTATAAAGCCGTTCAGTTTAGGAGGAAAACGTTAGGTGAGTACCCACCCACTCCCTGAGGACATAGCTGCCATGATGAAAAGAAGAGTGTACTAGTCAGATGGTCAAGAAATCCCCGATAGGCTTACACTAAAAACGTGTTATCTCATCTGTCCCTATTCTCATTGCTCTTTAGATCTTGGCATTGAATCCATATTCCTAAAATAAGGCAAATGCAATCCCAGCAGAGTTGAGTCCTATAAAACAAGGACTGTGTCAGGCTTCATGTGGTAAGTGGAGGAAATTCTCCCTACCTTAGTCTGATCCCATTGTTTAAAAGTAAATACAACATGGTATTAGCAGTAACGGTGATGCTGAGGTCATCAGTTGTCCTCAGTTGCTTTACTATAACACACTGGAAGGAAGATTTGTGGATACTGGTGGTCCTGAGGGAAAGTGGAGACAGGCTGGGAGAATTGAGACTTTTTTTTCTCGTCATTTACGCATTGTGAGCATGGCATTGATATCCCACAGAAGGTTCCTCATCTGATCCATTAGCACCTTCATCTCCTGATTCTTCTGCCTCACTTTCTGTCGAGGTCACATAAAAATTTTAGTCAGAAACTCATTTCAAGCCTGAAACTTTGGATCAAAAAGGATCAAGTGTTCAATCTCTTCATAAACACCAAAAAGCCATAATTGTTATAACATAATATATTGTTATTGTTAACAGCCAATCCAGCTCCTTTAATGCACTTTTTTTTTATTTACACTTTATATATATAAGCTCCTGACAAAAAAAATCATTTTGTGTTTAAGATGTTAACTTTACTTTATAAGTAACTCAGTCATACATCTGACCTGGCCTGCAAAGTCTCTAGATGCATTAGTATTATTAGACTGTTTTCTAGCTCATGTTTAACTAATGAGGCTGGTAAAGCCACTGTGGCTCAACGTTGACACTTCTGAAAATTACCTGAACATGAGGAATCAATTAAAATTACAAATGATCAAAGTTCTAACACTGCCAGATATTCTAATTTATTTGAATTTTATGTTAAAGTTTTACAAAAAAATTATATGTATTTTATGATATTTACTTGCCATATACAGTTCACATTAATACACAAATACAGTTGACATTCAGGGATACCAAACATCTCTGGTTTAAAGATTAAAATACTTGCATCAATGTATCCAAATATTTGACTTAAACACACTCAAATATTTTTAAAATAGGTTTAAAACAACATCCTTACAGCGGAATCAGAGGATACTCACAATAATCATACTTATAGATTTTGCTGTCTTTCATTGTTGAATTTAAACATCATAAATTGTCTATTTAATAACAAGGGATGCACCAATCCAAATATTTCAGTTCCGATACACTGAATACACTTTGCATATGGGTCGATATGGTCGACTGATCCAATATCACTTTTGAATATTGAGACCATATAGAGACCATCACCATGTGGGAGAGACTTCAGGCATCAGTACCAAATTAAACATTATTTTACTAACTAAAAAACAGAATTAACACTGTCTTTTTAATCGAAGCAACTTGCATGACTGTGGTGACATGGCTTCCTTGACCAAACCTGGGTAAATCCAATGGGCCACATATATAAAGGGATTCTGATGTAATCTGGTGACCAGTACCATTTGGAGTTTAAATGGAGGAGGTCGATATGTGTGTATTTATATTTCTATTATTTTTGGTCTATGGAACTTTCAGTGGGAGATTTGTATTATAGTAATACAGTAATACATACAGTAATAAATTTTTAACATTTAAGAGTGCTCTCCTTGGCTGATATATGAGAATTATTTCTTTTTTCTATTTAGTTATTTATTTCTCTCTTTTTTCTTTGGTTCAACAACCATGCATTTGGTGTAAGAAATGGAACAGTTTAAGGTACTAGACACCAGGCTACTACAATGAAAAATAAGACAGTACAAAAAGATGGGGCAGCAAAATGAATTCAATGGTGGAACGATGGAGCAGGCCACCTGCCACAGGAGATACAGCACTAATTTAACCATCCAGGGTGTTTGAGCAATTGAAGGATCTAGAGGTCTAGAGACAAGAGGATGGAGAAACGGGGCTCCAAGCAGGCCCAGCAGTATGAAGTGTTCACCCATCAAGGTCACCAGCTTCAGCTTGACATGGAACAAGAACGCAATGCAACCCTAGTGACCTGCAAAACACCTCACGGGCATGTGCATCACCAAGTCTCATGTCAGGTTCTGAACTGAAAATGTCCGAGCTGGGATTCAGACAACACAGATCAACATCTGACAATGTTCAAAAGAATGCCTAGAAATACCAGAAGTATAGCCCTTCACTTAACAGGTAATTCTGCAGAGCAGAAAAAGCTGACATCACTTCAGCTCAGTGTTTTCGTCAAGCTAAGAAGTTGAGTATAAAGAAGAGTACTAACCGCAAAATAAAATGTTATATTAAAAAAAACTGAGGAAGGTCTCCTGTTAATGATAAACTTTAGCAAATAGATACTTGAAGTAGCAAACAGTTCCATTGGCTTTATATTGGGCTTTGCAAAATTAGCAAATGTTTATAAAACATTAAATCTTTCTGTCAGTCTTTTTCCAGTGTCATCCATACTCAGGAAAAGCCAACCCGTGCACATTTAGGGCCATTGCCAGTTACAGACACACCCTTTTTTAGGTACACGTCTTTCAATTAGGGAATGAGGTCCTGCTTTTGTTGCCCTGTTTGGATGACAAACTAATGGAAAAATGTCAGGAACCATACAAGGTCACTAAAAGGATGGGGCAGGTGACCCAGAACCTTGCAAATCTCCTAATATAGTTAATAAAGTATTACTACAGCTTTCCTAATGAAGTGCTCAGTGAGTACATTTTGTCATGGGCATAAAAAGCTAATTAACAGCACTGGCACTTGCTCGTTGCCTTTGTATATGGCTTTGTGTATAGGGTTCAGCTAAATATATTTGTCTGATCTAATGAAAGTGTAGTTGTAGCTGAGATCATAAATGGAACAAACCTCTAAAACTTCTTGTTTGTCTTCTAATACTGTAGGACTGCAGGGCTCTACTCTCACAGGAGCAATCTCCTCTCCAACATATGGCACCAACTACATTGGACACAAAGAAAGACAGAAAATTTCATATTACTCTCATGAAAAGTATTACTCTCTACTGCATCTAAAAAAAAATTTAATGAGCTTGTTTTGTGTCACATAGAATAATCAGCATTAGTCAGTACCGGAACTCACAAGGCCGATATTCCTAAATAGTACAGCTCATAAACTGGGACTACTGAGTAACTAAAAACAAAAGTGATTCTGGGAGTCCATTCAGTGAGGGTGGGGCAGTTTATCAGGACATGCAAACTTTGTTTTCAGCGTTAGAACCTGCTGCACTTAGCTGGGACTGAGATTAAAAATAAAAAGATCCTGTTACCATCTGCGCTACTCTAACAAAGTACTTTTCGTAACTATTTACACATTTATTTTTTCCCCCGAAAGCAAGAAGATGACATCTGGTAATAAATGTTGTCATGTATAATAAAACTTTTTTTTTTGTTTTACAAATGAATGTTACTTCTATTTCAGCAACTGTGTTTCATTTATTATTATTATTATTATTATTATATCATCAGGTAAAAAAAAAAAAAAAAAAAAAAAAGTTATAACAGCACAATATATTGAACATTCAATTGTACTCTCAAAATAATCGTCATCAGCGCTGGCCATTAAAAACCCATAGCTGTCAACCACTAGTGAACAGTAATGTTTAAATTAATAAGACTATATCTTTGTAGGTTTGCAGAACCAAAAATCAGAAAAAGTTGAGTTTGAGTTGAATCGGGGAAAAAGTTGAATTCCTGCATTTCAGGCCTGCAACAGATACAAAAAACACCTAAAATAATAAATAATTAAGTGATTTCAAACAGGTCAACAGGTGATTGTAATCATGGTTTCGAAAAAAGGCATCATCCAGAAAAGGCTGAATCTCTGATGAGCAAAGATTTGTAAACATTAAGTTACATTCACAAATGCCACTTAAAACATAACTGTGCAAAACAGAAGTTTAATAATGTTCAGTCGTGGCATTAGCTTCTCTGTGTAATGGACCATTGCACAGTTAAAAAAAAGTATATTGTGTTTACACAAATCAGTATTACAAATCTTATTTGCAAGAAATGGACACCATGGGTCTGTGGTAGCCTAGTGGTTACCGTAGTGGTTCAAATCCCACCTCTGCCAAGCTTCCACCATTGGGTCCTTAAGCAAAGTTCTTCACCCAAAATAGCCAGGATTGCAATACTGCATAAAGTGTAAGTCATTTTGGATTTGAGGGGGGTTGGTTGTATTTGTGGCTGTAGACACAGACAGACAAATCAATGGTCTGACCTGCCTAATTTCATAGCTTCAGATTTCAAATCAAATCACAACCAAAACACTAATGGTGTGTCTAACCTCAGTAGGAGACTCTTGAAGGTCAGACGTCATCTCTACACAGCGCTCGTAGAGCAGACGCAGTTTACGGAACAGCAGAGTCAGCTGGCGTAGATGTTCCTGCAGTTTCCCAAAGCGATCCTGATATGCTGCCTGACTTTGTGTAACACCATTTGGCAACTACAAAAAGTACAGACAAGTCAAAAAGAGAGCGCAAAACTAAATATGATATGCATTTTGCAAATTGTCAACTCTTGCTTAGTTTATCAACCCCATCTGTCTGTGTGGAGTTTATCATGTTCGTTTATGGAAACATGCTTACTCAACAGAAATAACAGAGTATTTAAGCTACTAGAACCATTTTAAACAAGGTGCAGTAACATGCAGTTCACAGAATGCCTCAACTATGCCTGAAAATGTGTTCATCATCATGGTTCTGGAGATTTCTCTGTTAAAGCAAATCACATAAATATTTAAATCGTTCACAGTCTAAAATAGTTATGGCTCCCACCACTATGCAGAACTGGTAGGTATATCTGTATTAAATTAGTACATTGTTCCACAATACGAAACGAATGAGTATAGGTGCAACAAAAAATACAAAATACAAGATATGAAGGGTAAAAAATCTGAAGTGTAAAGGCGCATAAAAGAAAAACATGCTGAGAAATTCACATAATTTTTCCATACTATGGTTACCGTGATAAACCCATAAACCGTGAAACAGAAACAGCCCAACCACATGCACAATATACAAATAAACTGCTGCAACTGGCAAACACACAAAAAAAAGCAAGATTTTCTATTGAAATTACTCACTCTTGTGTAACGGGTTTACGAAATAACATTTATTATAACATTTTTTATGCCATTTTGAAGTTATTCATAAAAAAGTCCTATCTATGTTATATCACTATCTGATTGATAGTGGAAAATATTGTGATATGAATTTTAGCTCGTCCTCCCCTACCACTACACACAGGGGGAACAAACATATTTCTGCACAGACACTGGTGGATTACCAAGAAAGGTGCTTAAACTCTTATACACTTTTGTTCCTATATGCTTTAAATGCCTGCATGGAAATTTGTGTATTTAAGTTAAATGTGTAAACTTTGTTCATTTTTTAAAACCATTTAGCAGACACCTACAAAATATACCTGGTAGTCTTAATGTACAATCCAAGGAATTGAAGATCAGGTCAAAACACCTTAGGAGTGCTGAGACTTTGAATCGAGCCAATCTTCGCCAGCACGTCACAGTGTTCTATTCAGGTAACGCTCCACATTATCCATATTTTGTCACCTACTGGACTATTATAATACAGGTTTGTGTCGTTTTACATGCATCTGATCAAAATCGATTTGTTCCAAAGTGCACTAAAGAGTATTTTACTGTATAGTGCAATACTAGTGAGAGAGCAGTTGTGTGTTATGTGTTATTTGGGTTGCAGGCATGTCTTCAGTGTTCTAGTTCTTCATATTAAGTGCTTGCTGTTTGCAGTATGCTTCATGAAAGTAAGCAGTGGACATTTAATAAGACATTTAAAACAGCACCACCTCACTGAATCCGTAGTATTTGACTAAGCTTAAGCTAGTTCTGCTGAGAGTGCAAAGCTAAACACAAACAATCTCAACCTGCTGTCAACTTTTTAATGGTAAAATATAAAATTACAAGAAAAGTTTAACTGAAATGATCTGCATGCTGTAATTAATCATGGAATTTATCATCTTGGACAGAAAAAGAGCCAGCACAATCATTTGTTTAAAAAAATCCAAAATTGGAATCGACCAACAAAAATTGCCATCAGTCTCTAGTTTCAAGTATTGTAAAAGATAAGAATTACTGTATTGTACAGTATGGTACTAAATCTTTTAATATAACTACTATGTTACTATGGTTATGTCAGGTCAAAGTCTTCTTTCGCAAAATGTAATGAGACATTTTATAGATGTATACTTGTACTATTCTTTAACGTTTGCCGTTCTGTTAAATTGCATCTAAGTGCAAGAATAGAATTTGTACTATTAATTATTTCACATTAATTTTGCACATTAAGTTGCATTCTGAACATTTGTTTTGATATCTTATATTTCATTCTATGTTCATTTATGTAACAATGAGGATCTTATAAATATCCTACACCCCGAGAGTTTCATTAAGAAGAGCCCTGTACCTGAGTAGCTCTGGTGATCTGGAAGATCTCCATGGTGCGGGTGACTATGTCCTGTACGGTATCTTGACCTATGCGGCAGAGGAAAACAGGGGAGATCTCTCGCAGCGCGGCGGGGTTTGGAGCCATAGCGGCTTGTCCCCCGGCTGGGTTCATGTGGAGGCTCTGTTGCTGTTGCTGAGGAGGGACACTTCCCAAACCTGCACCCACACCCTTCTGAGGAACAGAGGACATCTGCACAAAGAAAACCTACAGTTTAATCAGTCTTCGTCAACACAGACGTCAATCTGACAGAAATCATCCGTATTACAGATATAACTGGATCTATAAAACAAATTAAATGAAGTAAATAGTCCATACTGCTCATAAACTGTCAAGATGCCCTCACTTTCAACTGGGACTCACTTCAAAATAGAGCAGAATCTCCAACCAATCCCAAACAAGAACAGGTGTCCAAGCTACTCGAAAGTGAACAGCAGCTTTCTCTTTTAAACGCTGCTGCTGCTGCTCTATTAGCATTAGCAACTCGTCACTTCCCGTTTCCGTCCGCGTTCTGTCTCAAAACAACGAAACTTCTTGTTTACATCAGACTGATTCAACCTTTGTGTAGTATTTTTCGAATATCAAATTTCTGCTAATTTAAATAGACGACATACAGGTTCTGTGACCTTAAAACACAGCTAATGTGCTAAACGTTTTGCATATGCAAAATGAATATTAATTTAATATTTTTATGTGTTTTAAATTTATAGTTACATCAAAATATAATTTATTTTTAAATATATATTATTATTTTTATAATTTATTTTTTTGACATATAAAGATGCATACATAAACAATATTATGTTATATTTGAACGTTATTAGACCAGAGGGATCCGCATTGTGAATAAGACTGTACGTGTAACCATATAATATTTAGATAGGCTTAGGGGGGAAATCTAATTTATCTGTACAGTGAGAGAAAAGCTGCATTACAATATATTACTATATTGCAGTATATGCTATTATTTTCCCTCTTTAGAGTTCATTCCAGTAGATTGTGTTTCTTGTATTTGCGCATTCTGTGATATTGTAAATTGTAATAGAACCGAAAGAATATGTAATGTAGTAAATCATGTGGTCCGATGTATTTTTTTAAATATACTTCTTACAAACATTGAGCAGTAATGAATCCCCTAATTTTTGTGAGCAGTGTTTGGGCTTTTATTTTGTACTTCCTGTCCTCGACCTCAAAGTAACAAAGCGCCGTTACAGACGCATGGAAAACGTAAGTGACCAAACAAATTGAACTTGTGTTTGTTTTTTTTCTTTGACCGTTTGTGTTTTAACTTAACCATACGTTTGTTGTAACCGAAATAGCCAAAATGCACTAAACGTTTATGTTTATTTTTTTCCAAATTAAAATATTTTGGTATGTTGTTAACCATACCTGTCAAGTCTCCCGTTTTGGCCGTTCTCTCGTATTAGTATTTTACCGTAAAATTCCCGTATTATATTATGATTTTAATAAACATTCCTGTGCCTTTCCAAACTGAAATGTCACTGACCTCGCGAGAACTGGTGAGAAAGATTGTTACAAAAAATAGGATGTCATTAGACAACGGCACTGTTTGTGCGTTACTCTAATGTAAAATCAACCACTCTGGCCCCGCCCACAAATCCACTCTTTCCAAAAAAGTGTTAAAAGATGCAAAGTCTGCAACAACTCTGTATATCTGTATAATAAGTCATTGAATGCCAGAGAACCACATGAGTGAACATGAGATACTTAAAATGTGTAATAACTTTAAGACAAGCAATGTGTATATATGCTGAAAATATGTAAAATGAATAAATGTGTTTCAATTCCCTTTTGTGTTTTCATATAGGCTGTAGTATAAGAATTACATATGTATTAATGTCCACAGCATTTCAGTGTCAACAAAGATAGGCCTATCAGATTCTGATCATCTAATTGTCGTTTGTAAGTGGTTCTCAGGTGGTTATTTTTTGTAAACTTGTTTTAAAATGTAAGGGATACTGAACCTCGGTTGGGCTGGGGGACGGTACGAAGCGCACCGGGGTAAATTTCCCTTATTTTAAATCCCAAACTTGACAGGTATGGTTGTTAATTGCTAAGAAAGACCATTCTTCAATATAATATTGACTTATCTTGTAACAAAACAATTCCGACTGTTACAAAAATGTGCAAGCTGTATATATTATATATTTTTAGGAGAGAGGGAATATACAGGTAGTGAATGGGACAAGCAAATGAATGCTACCTACAATAGGACAGGTGCACATATACGCCTCACAAAATTATATTGAAAGACCCACTAACTTGTGTAAACATCATTTACAGCTTTTTACAAATAAAAGTCATACACAGAAATTACACAAACCAGCCGGGTTAGTCTCTAGTCTAAACGTGCGCTAATGAACCAGCATGATATGACAGACTACGGCTGCCTGTAGATCTACAGCGTTGAGTGGCTGTTGAGGTTATCAGCTGTTTACTGTCCTAACATACGGTGTTAAAAGTATAATAGTTTTTTTATTATGATCTTTGAGTGCTCTATAAATACTTTAGAGCTTTTAGCCGGACATAGCAAATACAGTAATAATTTGTAATGAAAGTAGGCTGATTTCATTGTCAGTTCATGGACTGCATCTAATGAAACACAATCTAAAGTGACTGAACAGCCATCTTGCTTACTAACCATGTTTGATTAGCAGCTAATACAGATGTCAAAATGCAGATGTCTACTGCATGTGTGCCGAATTCAAAATTTCCCTTGTGGTCTCAGCTTTCTTCCTACTGTATATGCCTTGACTAAACTTGTTAAGACTTTATCAGGATATTTTCCAGTATTTAAGGTTGGTGTGTAGTTGCAAGTAAGTGCACAGTAAGAATTATATGTGACCCCTGACCCAAGGTCAATACCATCAGGTCAAATCAGAAGGTTTTTAGACAAAATCTTTAGGTAGGAGAAAGATGAATCTGTGAAACAATGGTATTGACTTAGATTTTAATTATTTTGACGTACATCATGGCTTGAAAAATAGATACAACTTTTCCCAGCACTTGAGAGTGTTAGTTCAGCAGCTTTGCTGGCATGATAAGCATGTTAAATTAATTTTTTAAATGCATGAAACCTGACTGTATTTGTTTGCCTGACCTATATATTAATCAGTAGTTATGTGATGAAGGTACTCTCCATTACACTTTGATATACAGAACACTTTGACCTTTGGATACTTGATACTTGATAACGGTTAGTTGTAATTAACTTTAGTTTCACCTGCTTCTTCTTCTAGATATCAATTTAATCCAACATGCTTGAATATGTTGTCCTTTTGTACCTTCCTAAAATTTAAGAAACTGATTTATATACCTCAGTACATGGAGAAGTAAGCTGCAGAGATCCTGAGCTGCATATGTCTTTTTGTTTGTAGATCTGCTGACAGCCAGCGAGAATGGATGAAAGTGAAAGTGTCCTAAGGCCAGAGCAGGTCTCCAACCATCACTCTCCCAGCGGTGAAGAGCAACCAGAAGATGCTTCGAGTTCTACAACTGAAACTAATGGCCTGTCTTCTGCTCAGCGTGATGTCCTGGAGCGGTGTCTCCATGCCCTCACTCATGCCAAAAATGACAGTCATGTTTTGGCAGCTCTCCTTCTGGCAAGTTTCACTTCGAAAGCTAATACAGTGGTGTGAAAAGGTGTTTGCCCCCTTCCTCATTTCCTGTTTTTTTTTTTGCATGTTTGTCACACTTAAGTGTTTCGGAATATCAAACCAATTTAAATAGTTGTC
>JAUZSU010041586.1:0-10090 GCA_034780255.1 Parotocinclus maculicauda
AGATAGAGTTTATTTTATTTTTTTCCAGATTCACTTTAATTTAATTGTAGGTTAAATAAATTAGATTTTTAAATAAAAAATTCTTTTTATTTCTTCCTTTTTCCTTGTATTGATTCCACATAGTCCTCGAGAAATTTAAAAGTGCTGAAAAATAAAGATTTATTTTTATTTTTTTACTCCCTCCTCAGTAGATTCTTAAGTAGAAACATCCGAGGAACAAACAATTAAAAAAGTCTGGCCTAAGATAAAACGAAAGCAAGCTTTATTATTATTATTCGCTTTTGGACGTACGTTTGCACTTGCATGACTTTCTCGGTAATTGGTAGTGACTGTTCGTACCTGTTACACGTCGTGCCTTTGCACCGGTCACGGAGTTTGGTGTCGCACGTTACGAGCTGAGCTGCAATAAAAACGACAAGAAAGAAAAGGTTTTTTTAAACTCTGGAGCAGGGATTCTGGATTTGATCCAAGCTCCTGAATATCCGAGGAATTTCCACCGAGCTCGAGTTTCAGGAAACCGTCGAAAACCGCAGAGCTTCGACTTCGGCCCGAGTTCACGTTCGGATCGAATGGAAATAAAACAAAAGCTGCATTCCTGACTTGGTCTCGTTATTCTAAACGCTGCACAGGGTTCGAGCAGAGCGGGACGTCCACATCTGTTCGACATCAGGCAAAGAGTTAAATAAAATAATCCTGCACGTTTTTTAAAAGGTGGGTAGCGTTTTAAAGTTAGTGAAACTGACACAAGGGTTAAACTATTAACCTGTAATCATTTTATTTAAATTTTGGGAATACCACGGACTTGTAACACCAGGGAACGACTCTCTGACCGGACTTCCCTCTTAGAGACAGCCTGTTGTGTCTGGGTGTGATCCCGGCCGCTTTGGGAAACCACAGACTCCTGACCGGTCCTGTTTGAGGGAGGGGAAGCCGGGGACGGGGACGTTATATAAAAACGTCCCACGTTCTTTACTTACACATCTGTCCGGTGCTTGTGACCGGGCTGTGGCGTGTGTTGGAGTGCGCGTCGGGATGCCGCGTGGTGACCGGAGCTTCAGGTTCCACGTGGTTATCTTCCTCCGTCTCCACGTAGCGATCGACTCGATCGTCTTCAAAGCAAACAGAACCGAACGAATCAGATCCGACAGTCTGGAATAACAAAACCCTTCCCTTTTCACTCGTACCTTTGTAACACAGGTTGTCCCTGCATCCTCCTCCGTAGCTCGGCGGGCAGGCTGAACACGGAGCGCCGTGTTTATACGGTGCGCTTCCCCACCAGTTCCCTCTGCACCAATCACAGAGCGGTTTAAAACACGCTTTTAAAAAAAAAAAACGCCAATTAGACGCGTTCAGAATGAAAGCTTCACTCACTTCGGGGAGTAGTTACAGACCAAATACACGGCTTTGGCCCAGATCTGGCCCCAAACATTCATGTTGTAGCAAACGTTTACGGCACAACCGATTCGACTGCTGGTGGCCCAAACGAGCTGCAAAAAAAACAAAACAAAACTAAAGTAAATAATCAACAAAAACGTGGAGAACATGCTCAAGAACTTATGCTAGATCTGACTGGATTTCAGTCCCTCTGCTCCTCTCAGCTTACAGTCAAAATTGCAGCAACCTCAAAAAAACAAAAACCTTCGGATGATGCAGCAGCAGTTCTTTAGACTCTGCCACCAATCGTGACCTGGAACCCCAAGTCCCAGTGGTGCCTTCTGACCGGGTCAGGTCCTGAACAGGAACGACCGGGTACGTGTTAGGGAACGGAAAGCAAACAGGGTTCAGGGCACAGGCTCATCTGCACTCTATGCATTCCTGATGGAATTATTTATCTGCAAGCCACAAGGCCAAAAGTATGTGGACGCTGCCAAAGAGTTTGGACCTGGAGTTCATCCTCGTACGGACGGTTCTAACAAATATCAGATTTTTTTGCAGCAACCTTTGGTCGTACCTGAGTATAGTGAGTACACACCGGTCCCGTGCACCTGAACGGACAGTACGGGTTACACTCCTGAGGATATGGGAAGGAGAAATCCTTAACTTCGTCATACCAGGCCTGAACGTGAGACGTAGGAGGACGATATCTGCAGGAGAAACGTTTGTTTTTATTTTTTAAATAAAATAAATAATTAATATCCAAAAAAACAGTCACGTTGGATCCACACACACCTTCCCCAATGAACGCCCAAGTTCTGCCCGATGGATCTGAGCAAACCTTCAGGTCCATGTTCCCATAAACACGTCTCGGCCCATTCTTCAGCCGACCTCTCCAACTCATTGTCCCACACCTGGTGTCCCACACAAACACACACACACACACACACACACACACACAGAGTTACACGCAGCATAAAACAAGCAGAAAGAAAGGCAGAAGTTCGAGTGCTGCAGTTTAGACGTCTCATTAAGACAATATCGTGCCCTTTTACACCCACTAGTGGTAATATTTAGTCACTGCAGGCTTCCTTTGAGCTAACCACTCTCAGAGGAGAGCCTTCTTTCGTTTTCCTTTATTTGCTTACGTAAAAAATTACGCCCGAACTGAAACCTCAATACTGTATCCACTGTCCGTAATCCGCTTCGTATTAGCACTCGGCTCGCTTTCCTTTTCGCACAGGCACTCTTTCCAGCCTTTAATTCGGTCCACATGCTCTCTCACCCTCGTTCACCCCCGGTTTCTGGGCACGGGTTTTCCTTGGCAGTTATGAGCGAATGAACGTTTCCCTTTATCCGGCTGACTCACGTCCTCGTCTTTTTCTTTTTTTGTAAATGTAAACAGGAAAGGTTGGAGGCGCTATTACGGCGGGAGCGTTTATTTTGACGCACCGGCCCGTCTCTCGCCAGCAGAGGAACTGAGAGAACCGAGTGGCGGAGGCTCCGGGGCTCGAACCTCGACACACTCGTCCCGAATCACAGAGCAGTCCCAAAGCGGAACCTTTCCCCAAACGAGGCGGCTGAGCTCCGCAAGTCCTTCTCCTTCTTTTCACACCAGCGCCATAAATAAACCCAGACTGCTCGGTGCTGTCACTAAATTCAATGTAGCAGTAAAAAAATAACGAGTCCGCGCAGAATTATTGGAGAAACCCTTACACGGTTATAAATCAGCCTCGGATATATAACACTTATACAAAAGAGCATTAATAAAGATCATAAAGATCAACGGGTCCTAAATCCTTCAGGCTAAACATCGATGGATGCCAAATTCGACACAAACTGGCACCTGAACGTCTTTGAGGGACATGTCCCAAATCACACACCTTATTCACTCTAGATGATTGAATTTAGTGATTTGGGACATGTCCACATTGTATCTAAGGTTTATCTGAACTATTAAATAGGGTGTGTGAGAGCAAATTGCTTTCGTTTCGAAAATAAACCCCATACGTTTTTGCAGCACAAATGCCAAACCCTTCACTTAAAGGTGAAGACAGATGTTAGATTAAAGTAATAAATCCCTACCAAAAACACTGGTCTGCTAAGAAAATGCAGACTCTACACAAAAGAATGTGCAGCCCTGCAAGATTTGGGGAAACTACTGCACCAGTTTTGGCTCCCCAGGTGGAAATCTGGTCCGTTTGTGTCATTTCCTAAACTAACAGAACTCACAGAAGCTAAAGAGGCAAGAACGAAACAAAGCTCGGTGTGTACGGACGTTCTGAGTGCCCCAACAAACAAAACATGGCCTGTAATCAGGGGTGCTTAAACTTTTGCACAAATCTGCCCAGATCCCGACGGGAGCCGAGACTGGCATGCCTTCATTCGAGTGTTGGAAGACGTCTTGGCACACGAACCGCCGGGTTTGTTCACGGGTGCCAGGGAATCCCATCTGGTTCCAACTACTGGACTTCACGGTGTCAGCTACCAACATCTGGGCTTAACGGCGCCAGGAAAGACGAGCTGGGTCTGAGACACGTGGGCAGTAATCACAAAAACCTGGAGTATGAATGCCTCAGGAGATGCAGCGCTGGTTGCCAGTGCAGAGGCCCATATTCCATCCTTGGCACCTTTAGCTGGCACCATTAAGCCCAGCTCTGGGTTCAATGGCACCCATGAAGTCTCTCGAGTATGGAGGCGTGTTCTCAGGGTCCAATCAGCAGACCCGTTCATGTCACGTGACACCAACGGGGGGTACCGATTTTTTTTTCCAGTTTGCGAGGGAATAATACGTTTACCGTTTCACGTTTTCGTACCATGTGCTCCATGTTGGAGGCCGGTGGATAAACTTGACCTCGCAGTTTGTTGTGCAGGTCCAGGATGGCCTGCTTGTCGATGGCGCTGATCGCCCTCTTGCCTCTCGGCCTTGCCTCGTTCTCCTCAGCGTACCGTTCCAGCAGAGAGCCGAGGTGGCTGGAGTTGAAGTGCTTCACACCGAAAGCACCGTGAGATAAAAGGAGCAGAGCGAGTCCTCTCAGCCATGCCAGATTCATACTGATGTGATGTTCGACCTCTGAGAGATGGAATTCTGATAACAGGGGCGCAGAGTCTGCAGGAGACAAAAGAGGAAAGATCAGCAACCTTTCTCCGGCGTCATGTACCTATTGTTTAGGGCAGCAGGAGATCAATCAGGCGTACAGACGTCATCTCCAGAGAGAACAAGATTTTACTCGAGCGAACCTTAAATCAGCCTGTGTGTACAACCATGGTCTTAAACAACAACTAACTACAAATTCTGTTTTCTTCTTTTAGTACCAGAATTCTTTACTGAGCATTTTAAGCCTACAAAACTCCTACAGTGACCTAAATATTTCCCTTATTATGCTCTACATTATTGTATTTATTAATTTATTTATTATATTATATATGATATTTCATGATTCGTTTTTGAGAGCAGTACCAATGCTAACGTATTACGTTGTACTGTTTCGTTTCATATTCTCTGTTGTATTAAAGTCGAAGATATTGAAGTTTTTATATCTTCTCTAAATACGTTGCCTTTTTTAATATGTAAATTCACCTTTTGTGTGTTTAAACTATTACGATAAACTTTGTTTCATTCTTACGCATCATCTCCAGGATGCCCAATGAGGTCGGGTCCATTTTTCTGGCTTTTTGTCCTTCCAGGGTTTCTTCTTTATTGGCTTTACGGAGTTTTTCCTTTCCACTGTCACCCTAGACTTGTAAAAAGCAAGTCTTACATGTCTATATGCTTTAAAGAATTTCAGCTGTGACTCGTCCTGACTAGATTCTGAGGTGAGTGACTGGACCAGACCAGATGGGATCCTTGCGAGATGCCCAAACCATCTCAACTGGCTCCTTCTCCTTATATTAAGCAGCAGCTGATCTAGTGTTATCTGCCCTAGCGACCTCTGACATGCCCTGGCACTCTGTCTTTGGGACAGGCTGCACCTCCTACCCCACCCGAGACCCTGACGAGGATAAATTACATCTCTGACTTTCAACCGAACTCCCCTCTTTACCTTGCAGGTGGCACCAGGTCGAGCCCCCTGGGTTATGTGGGTGTCCCAGTCACCAACACATACCACTCTAACCTGGCACTGAACTGATATTGTACTTTTAATGGGCACTTTCTCTGACCTCTTGATTCCTCAGAGTGGAGTCGCTGCTCCTTCGGATCGAGAGGAGGAGTTGAGGTGGTTTGGGCATCTCACAAAAATTCACCCTGGTCAGCTCTTGCTAGGCATGCTCCACTGGACGGAGACCCCTGGCCAGTCTCAGGACCTGCTGGAGGGATTAGATCGCACAGTCAGTTCGGGAACGTCTGGTATCTGTTGGCACCAGGAGAAGCAGGGACGATTTTTAAGCTGCCCTGGTCTTGCTTAAGGACCCAAAAGTTGGAGCCTGGCACAACAGGATTTGAACTGGCAATCCTCAGATTACTCATCCAGAGAGACTCCACTAAATCAGCAGAGACGGTCCATAAAAAGGAACTAACAAGCTGGAATGAAGAGGGATTAGTGTTATTGTATTTTTACACAGTTTTGGGCAAAACAGTCAAGCTGCATGCTTTATTACGCAGGAAACAAACTTAAAAAGGAATTCGCTATTGAACACTTTAGAAAACCATTAGAGGAAGATTTCCAAAGCCTTCACATTACAGGTTTAGAAACAGGTTTGGACATTTTAAACAAGTTTACACATTATGAAAACGAACCAAATTTGATTTACATTAAAATTTCCAGAATTCGACTTGTTTCCATTAGAAAGTGAACTAAATGTAATTTGGTAGACACTTGTGCTACCATTTGGCAAACTTAACGAAAGTCCAACCTGTACAGAAACATTTATTTATAAATCGTAATTCATGCACTAAAAAAACATGAAACAAGGTCTGACAAATATTTAAGCACCCATTTAGCGGAGACCTAAATGAAAGAACTTAATTAGATTGTTAACAATTTCTAAAACAGATCACATCAGTGCTTAAAAAGGTGCTTCAACTTTCCCCCTGTAAACGGTACAGTAAGACTGAAAATCTGTACCAAGCACAGATTTAAATTAAATTAAATTAAATTAAACTCCAGAAAACACCGGATTGTCATGAACGCTGCATTTTTCTTCATAAACTTACGTGATTATGAGGGAACCCTGTCAATCCTCCCCAGAAGAATCAGAAGTGATTTAATAGAGACAAGGGTTAAAGTTTTAAGTAATATCCGAGTCTGGGTGAATAAGTTCTCGTGGGGTTCCTCAGGTTCTGCAGAGAAGCTCCACAGCAGCTTTGGATTTATGCTCAATTCAGCTTCTGGTGTCGAATGTCTGCTGTTGAACACACCTCTGTATCCAACCCATAAAGAGTGAGTGCAACCACGTGTGTGTGTGTGTGTGTGTGTGTGTGTGTGTGTATTTCTGTCTCATTGCTTTCGCCTGCGAGAAGCGATGATTTGCAAATTTTTGCTTCTATGTAACATGAGCTGAAACATAAATAAATTATGCAGAAAGTATTAAATATTTTTTGGAGAACCCCCCCAAGGGAGAACCCCCCACCACCCCCCACATCTGATTTTGGCTCATGCAGGAGATTCTACATTAGAATAGAATTTTGAAACGGGTGCTTTGGTCTGTATTTTATTACGGGAGCGGAAGGTGGAAAGAGGGCTCATGTGGCACAGCGGTGCCTCCGGGCCGGCCGGGCACTTTACATACACAGTGGGTCGTGTATGAGGGAGGGGCACTGGGACAGTGCATTCTGGGTCACCCGAGGTGCAATGGCAGAGTAGAGGAAGTAAAGCAATCCGTCATGTGGGCATGTTTTCAACAGAAAGTCAGCCACCTGCCAGTAATAAGAAGCTTTGGGTTAGACATCAAGTTGCATGGATGTTCTCCCCTGCTTAGGGCCCTCCTCCCTCACCGGGGGTCTGCACACGACACGTAACTGGACTGAAATGGGGTGAAAACCACGTAGGAGGCAAGCCGAAATGTGACCGTCCCGACTTATTTAGTAAACTACATTTGTTTTAGTGACGATCTCTGTCCGTGATTTGAAAATAACCTCTAAAAATCATTTTCCAAATTATTTGAGGTGTCAGAACAAAGCTGTGGATTTACAGTATCTCAGAGAAGGGGTCTTAGATGTAGAAATAATTGGGTTTCAGGAAATCAAGAGATCAATGTTGGTTTCTTAGCCCTGTGAAGAAGCAGTGCTTTCTGAAAAATGATATGATATTTATAGGGAAAATCTGCATCTGTGGGGAAAACGTTGTTGTTTTTTAGCTCGGGTGACCTTTACGTGTTTACCTGGGGTATAAATATGGGCTTACGAGCGTTTCACATCCCTTAGTCATCCATCAACAGTGGTCAAACCAAAAGACACAGAATGTTGTGAATGTGTACAGGTTGGGAAACGGGAAACACAGCATGCAGGACTGAACCGAAGCTTTTTCTGAACTAAATTTAAAAACGCAGAACCAGAACCCTGTAAGGAATCGTGAGGTGCTCAGGTAGATCTGCAGAGAACAAACTTAACAAGATAACGTTTAAGATAATAGCTGGAGCTTTTTCTCCCCGAACCTGGAGCAGAACCTATAATCCCACTTTATACTTTTTAGACGGCCTTTATGTAAGACGTTATTGTTGTTATTTTAAAGGTGAAATCTTCCAGAGCCTTCAGGCCGTCACCTTTCCCGTCACTAAACGGTTCCTAATCAGAACCAGGCCCGACCCGAGCCGCCCCGTCGCTCCAGACACTGAACAGCTCGCCGCTTATGTTTATTTTTGGACGGTAAGGCTTGGAAATGTTCGAGGGCTGAACTGGCTGATTACGTTCTGCAGTTCTGCTTAACACTAACAAATGTGTGGGATTACAGCTCGATCTGCACTGGTTCCACCTGCAGAACCCCGTGCTCGAACCAGACCAGGAACCGAGCTGTGACATCAGCTCTATAGTCTGATTCAAATCTGACAGGATTCAGCTCAGACCCGAGAACGTTTTTTAAGCCTCCTGTTTTATGAACATGGGTCGAGCCCTGTCTGGAGTTTGCATGTTCTCCTCACGTTTATGCGCGGGATTCTTCTGGGTGCTCCGACTTCATAGAACATGATACGCAAAGGCATTAGAGAGCCAATCACGGTGACCTTATTAGAGTTCCACTAAGGCTGGTTTATTAAACATATTTATACCTATAGCAGGTTTATGGTTGGCCAAAAGGGTCAAACTGATTCAGTAGAATTCAGCTCTAAAAATAAAGCACGTCAAGACAATTCCTGCAAAAACAAAGAGAGAACAGTTCTGCATCTCCAAACATGCAGCGATCCTCCATCGTGCTTGACGGTTGGTTCCTCACAAGGTTCATTCTGCCTTCTGTTTCCTCCAAAGATCTCAGATCAGGCTCACAAAGTCCATCAAACCTTCCTCCATCTCTTCAACATCCATTTTTATGTGTAGGTTCGAGTTCTGATGTTGTTTTCGTTCAAATCTTCTGAGCTTCTCTTTAGAGCAGAAGGATAGAGGAAGACCTGTGGATTTTTTTTAGGACTGGAGTTTGATCTTCTCTCAGGTCTCAGAGATGAAAGGTTCGTTTATCTTATGGTGAGCTTCAAAGAGCTGCTGTTAGAAGCCCAGTTTGCTCTCTGGATCTCAGTTTGGGAAGCGCTCTGTTTTGTCTTCAGTCTAATCTCAGAAGGATCTCCTTTATTTTAGAGGTTCATGATGAAGACAAGTAAGGGCAGGAACGTGTGCTTAGGTCGCCTGAGCCTCTCTGAAGGAAAACAGAAGGTCTGTGGAGTTTTTAATTTAATATTTTTTGGAGGACTGAGAAGAACTGAGGACTGACTAACGAAAGAGATTAAATTAGCAATAAAGCGACCAAAGTCCTGTCTTTTTTTTACTTAATTGTGATTTTGGCGTCACCAAACTACCATAATATATAATAATAATAATAATAATAATAATAATAATTGAATTGTATTTTATTGGTCGAAATCTATCATATTTGTTCGTTATATGAAATATACGGACTGCTGCCCTCTTGTGTACATACTAAAGCATTACAACCTCAATTGAAAACAGCCAAATCTAAAATGAGAATCAAAAGAAAGAGAAATAAAAAAAAATATATATATTATATGTATATCTCACGTCTATGAAATGTGAAATGTTCAATATGTGATTATTAGGATGTATACGCTTTGTGTACCTTTAAATGTATTTATTTGTATTTTATGTTGTTGTTTTTTTATTTCTTTTTTTTGTACCCAGACTCTTTTCTAAGTGAAATGTCTCCCTCTGTTGGTAGCTTTGGTTGCTCTGCTGCTTCTGATGGACTTTGGGTTTTTATTCATTCATTTCTACAGTGCTCTTCTGTTAGTTCTCTTCCTTCACCTGTATTTTCTTTCTTTGGTTTTGTTTTCTTTCTTTTATTCTGTATTACAGACAGTTGTTTTAAATTTAGCTTTATTTATTTATTATTAATTAATATTATTCATTACTATTATTTTTATTTCTGGCTTTTCTTACTCACTTGGTTTGATGGACCATTTTCTCATCTTCTTTCTTTCTTCTCATCATTTATTTTCTCATTTCTCTCTCTCTGTCTCTCTCTCTCTCTCTCTCTCTCTCACTCTCTCTCTCTCTCTCTCTCTCACTCTCTCTCTCTCTCTCTCTCTCTCTCACTCTCTCTCACTCTCTCTCACT
>JAUZSU010041597.1:0-10089 GCA_034780255.1 Parotocinclus maculicauda
AAATACAGAAATAGACCCCATAATTGAGACTGCGTCTTATAATACAGTGCGTCCTATGGTGCGGAAAATACGGTAATTTCCCACTGCAACATATGGGGTATTTTAATACCATAATCCGGTTTTAAACAACGAGCTCTGGCTATAGTAAAAGACGACCAAAACTGAATCCAGACATTTGATTCGAGAAACGAAATCTTGGGTGAGATATATAAAAAAAATATGTGCAGAACCCCCACCCCCCACCACCACAACCCCACACAAAAAACAAAAAAGGGGTAAAATATTTTTATGTGCAGCATGGAATGCTGAACAGTCTGTTGCATAATCAATGCATTGGTGCATTAGGGGGCAATGTGTGTCAACACGCCCAAAATACCAAGTACATCAACAAAGTAGGTACAACCATAACGTCTTCTGTGCTCTGTTAGTGGTGAGTTGTGAAAGACATGTTTTGTTGAAGTAATGAGAGTAACAGGGAAGTCGCACTCGAGCACAGTTTAAGGCAACTGGGCCCATTGTGAGTACGCCCCAAGTCATGTGACATGTTTAAGTACATTTGTTTAGTAGGCCATCCAGGGGTTCTTTAGTGTTTGTTTCTGTCTGCAGCAGTTCTTATAAAATGTTGTTGCCAAGTGTCAGGGTGCTATCACGGTTTGCATTCCTTTAACCTTTAACAATGAGGTACCTTCTTTGTTAAGAGGGCCACATGTGAAGAAGGAAAACTAGCAGCTATTCAAATTGATTGGAGAATATACATTAGGATGTTTGCGTTTCTGGGACAGGTGATTGTTTATTCAGTGATTTAGACCTGCTGTTGTTATTGTTTTGTCATGTTTTATTTTTGGGTAAATGTGCCTTTGACTGGAAACTTAAGACTGTCATTTACAAGTAGGACCACCTGTAATGACAGGGATGTCCACGTTTAAACGATGCTAGAAATTAAATTAGGGTAGTGCAAAATACAACTAAGCACCACTTTTTACGGTAAATATATGTTTTTGGGATTTTACCTTGGTATAATGGTTACTGTATTTCTGTAATTAATATTACACCTAAAACTACCCCGAACGCTAATCTTAACCTTGATCTTGGTAAACTAAATCAAATGTCTTGACTGGTTTTTCAATACCACCTTCTGTAGAATGTTATTTTTCTTCATGGTGGAGGTGCCAGGTGCCGATGGGGAACATTTGGTCCCCAGATCATGATATAAATCTTTATTAAGTACACCTAATCAACTGCTTGGTAATACAAGTATCTAATCAGCCATTGACAATTCTTCAACTCTATTCATTTAGGTATGTAGACATGCCAATATGTCATCAAGATGATCTGTTTAAGTTCAAACTTAGTATTGCAAAGGAAAGAAAAGTTATATTAGCAACTTTGAACATGGAATAGTTGTTGGTGTTAGATGGACTGGGATGAGTATTTAAGAGGCTGCTGATCTACCGGGGTTTTCATGCACATCCATCTCTAGTTTATACAAAAAATGGTGCAAAAAGGAGAAACAATAATTTGTGAATAAAGAGGTCCGATCAGGATTTCCAGACTTGTTTGACCTGATGGAAATCTAAAATCTTGAGGAGTATGGGCTACAGCTGCAGAAGACCAAACATTTACCACTCAGCTAAGAACAGACCGATGAGTCTACTATTTGCACTGGCTCAGTTGCTTGGTCTGATGAGTCACAATTTCTGCTGCAACAATAGGATGAGTGAGGTCAGAATTTGGTGTAAATATGAAAGCATGAATCTATCCTGCCTTGCATTAATATATTAGGCTAGTGATGGTGCTTTAATCATTTGGGAGATCTTTTACATGGCATACTTTGAGCCCATTTATTTTACTTGCACCACAGCTTACAGGAGTGTTGTTGTTGACCATGTCCATCCCTTTATGACTGCAGTGTATTCATATTCTAATGGCTACTTCCAACAGGAAAACACACAATGTCACAAATCTTAAATAAACTTAAACTTGCTTCAGTAGATGGAAAATCTGTGAACATAGCCTAGTGAACATATCCAGCATACAACCCTTGAATGAATAAAACAATACATCTGTGTTGTTCCTCTGAGAAGCCAGGGCCGTCTGCATTTTATTCATGCTTTTAAAAGAGTGAAAGTAGTTTTATAGTCTCTCATGTCGTAGAGTGCCTGGTGTGTAACTAATTTGTGTTGGGGTCCAGCACATCAGATCTAGGTGTAACTGTTCATACTTATGCTGATGGCAGAGTAATGGGAAAACAAAACGGCAATGAAGGGTAGAGCTACTGGCTGTTGGGTAATTAACCAGAGCGCCCGAGTTTGGGGATTATTCCAGGGCACACATCAAATTAATGATACACTAATGAGTTGAGGCTTTTTAATTTGTTCTCCTTCACAGTTCATGTCTGGATAAGTAAGGCTTTTTAACTATATTTTTTTTCTCACCAGATCTCTTAGTGTTTGGATGTTTTGTCTGTGAATATAGTCCTGAGGTTATGCTTTTGCCAGCTCCATGGAAGGTGATGCGTTAAAGTATAAGAGTCCAACATTTTAAATGCTCTGTGAGAGTTTGATTAAAAGGATTGACAGTTCATGTCTAAACTGCAACCAAGCATTCAGGTTCTTCTCAGCTTCTCCTGCAGAACTGGAGATTTTAATATTAACCAGTCAGCAGAATAGTGTTACACATTGCTATTTCTTAGTCCTATTCATGTGGAGATAAAACGTACTAGCAAGCCCTGGTTTCCTTCTGATGTACTGATGTACTAACGTGTTTGCAGAGATTAGTAAAACTGCAAACATGGGAGTGAAAAACACAGATGATCCAATGTGGGAATTAAACCCAGAACACTACATTGCAAACCCTGGGTGTTACCAATGAGCTATAGGAGTTAGGTAGCAACCATTGGAAGAGATGCCCTTTAAATGGCAGACGAAAGAGCTGTGCGGAGACTGACTCAAAAACAAGGAAGTTTATTGTGAGTATAAAAAGGAAACGCTAAAAATTCGCAGAGGTAAATGAATGTGGTGAGGAAGAGAAGAGAAGGCAAAAACACTGGTTCAGAGGAGCCTGTTCTAAACGAGTATGAAAAGTGATACAGTAAACTCATGACTTGGTGGTAAACCAGATGAAGGAAAGACACTGGAAAATAATCAGCGCTTTACATGTGGCAAACAGAGTAAATAACAATTAATGCAGCAAAAAAACTAACTTCCCCTATGGGGTAATGTAGTACCGTCTTTCCCCAAATACTTTACGCAAATGCATAACCATTTACCATACCTCGCGCCATCGCGCTACAAAGTACCGATGTAAGACACTGCTCACGAAGGGCTTTAAATACCTGAGCAAGCAGATGCACGTGTCAGGAAAAATGAGCGACAATCTTAATTAGCGCAGACCTGCTAGGACTTGCCGTCCCACTCGCATCACGTTTTGCACGCCATCGCTGCCTTCTACTGTCAGGTACTGTGTACTCCTAACTATTATGTTAGCTAAAAATGTATATAAGGACTGGAGCTTGTTTTAGGCAGGAACATTAAGGGCCGTGTACCTTTCTATTTGTCAAAAAGTAAAATATTTTACCCTAGAGAAAGGTGCACATCCAGTCCTGCCCTTGGAAAACCATGACCCAATTCACAGATAAACACTTAAAGTGAGTACCAATTTTTGGTTAAAGAAGTGCTTTTTATAGATATATCTTGCTCTTCTTATTTCTCCCTCCATCTCATTCTGCTTGACGATTCCTTAAATAGGACTGGAAGTTTTTCAATTAATGGTTTAGACCTGGAGCAGGGCCAGCAGATGCACCTGACACTCACTAATCCTAACCCACAGGGCTGATTTTTATTCTGTAGCCTGGAGCCAGACTTCTATCCAGCAGAGAGGAGCAGAAACACCAGCCGTATACCTTAATTTGCAATTAGTGGTATATAAGCTCTAAATCAGCGCACCAGACCCATAGCCGAAACGTGAGCTTTTCTAACTTGCCAGTTTAAGAGAGAATAGTAGATATAACAAAAGTCTTTTAAGCAGACATTAATCTTTTAACATTCCGGATATTTCTCTAGTGTTTTTTTAATTAATGATTTGTAATTAATTAATTAATGTATGTATGTATTTTTTATTTATTTATAAAGAAATGCCACATTTGAGTACATTTTGTTGCACTTTTCATGTAAAAGAACAGATAATATAACTACAAGTAGTCTAGGGTTTGATAACTAAAATAACAGTGAAAATCAAGTAGAGCATGTTTTTTTCTCACATTGTAGAAAGTAATGTAATAAGCAAGCATGATGTTTAACTTTTGGAGATTTACTGTCAGTTTAAAAATTAAAATAAAGGGGAATTTGTTTTAAAAAGTAGAAGTTGTTGTTAGAAGTTGGACAGCTTCACCAAAGTTAGCCATGCTTCTGACAAATCAGATTACTGACTCATGTAGACTCTGAGGTGTCCTGTTATCAGATTACTAAAGTGCAGGAGAGAATTACTGCCTAAATTGGATTCCTCGCAGTTATCTGATTATTCTCTATATGTAAACTTACTCAGACTTAATGTAAAGGCTCTGGCAATGACACAGACTTGTTATTAATACTCAAGGCATTGAAGAGCTAATTGGTTGAGGGTGTCATGCTAAAATAAAACCAACAGTGAGCCGGTGCAGCTTTAGAAGTGCACTGTGCTGAAGAGACACAGACCTGTATTTGACAAACAAAAACACTCACCTCATTTTCATCAAGCTCTTAGCAAACAAATGCAATGCCATAGCGAGTGAGTGGCCGGAACATGTGCAGAACTAAAGCTTTTCGGAGTGTAAAAGTGAGATTCTGGGAGATAAAGAAATATGGAGAACAGGCTATGCCATTCGACTTAATTAATTCTTCTTGATAGTGTTTCCATACAGAAGTTCCATAAAGCAAAAACCACAGACAACCTGTGTGTACATGTGCGAGTCTGTCCCAACTTACTTGTATTAACTGAGTGCTCATTGCCCTACACATGTCCTTCCTCATCGGCTGCATTTGCCTTCAGGTGGCGTGATGTAATCATGCTCTCTGAGTATCCTCAGTGCTCCCTCTATCCCTTTGACTAAGAATAGAAAAAACAAGGATGGGATGTAGCCCTAACTGTGGAATTAGCCTTTCAAATACAATGCTGCCATTTCTAACAATTATCATTAAAGTATGTATTGTTGTAGAATGTTGGTTTTAGTTTTAGTAATTTGTAAGTGTATGGCCATACACAAATAATTGTCCCTGCATGTACTGCCTTACCTGGTGAGAGAGTAACTGCCAGAACTCCTAGATAAGGTGGTTGTTGTTGTTATTCTTCTTCTCCTCCTCCTCCTTCTCCTCAATAATAATAATAATAATTTTTAAACATGCTGTATGATATATTTGCCTTTCTGCTGAATCCTTGAAGCATGAACTCTCCCAAAATCCTCACAACTCACACAATTCTATATTCTATATTCAGTGTTATATTCCAAAGCATGTCCACAACCATAATTGTGGGCTCTGCAGAGGCAGGGCAATAGTTTTCATACACCATAACAGCTCGTTACACAAATATTACTTTCTTGTTATATTTTTGAGTGAAGTGGGTTGTAATTACAAATCTGCTTCTGAAGGTTCTCTTTGAGTGTACTATAGTGTTATGTAAAAGTTTAGTCACTCCTTAAGGTCTTTGGTAAAATCAACCAAAAATGCATTCGACCAGGGAAAAAAAATTGCTTTGTGGATCTTATGTTAGATCAATTATATTACTGCTATGATGTACACAAGTAACAAATCAGCTTTATCTTTCTGTATCCATGAAGTTTAATAAAACAGATGACGTCTTACAAAGCAACCCGGACTATTATTTGTATTATTTATTTTAATAAGGAAGGAAGGGGGTATACAGAAAAACATTAAGTCAGATATTTGTATGAAGAGGTAACTGGTGGGCTCAAGGTCATAGCTCTCCATCCCCATCTTTCCATGAGTAGATGAGACATGACCAGCCGATGGGAGAGAGGATATGTTTAAAGATTAATCGATATGTTTCATTAAAGATGGAACATGCAGTCAGTCAGATCAATAATGTAGATTACAAATCACACATATACAGATGCATAGAGAAACGGATGTATAGATGTGAAAATTACTCATCAGAAAGTCAGGTGTGGTTTTTATAATTTGAAGGAAAAAGTCTGGTTCATCTGTATTTAAGCTGCATTGGAGTTGTGCAATAAAGATTAATCTAATGGTATTCCTATCAGCACAGAGCAAAGGTTTCCTTAGTGCCTTTAAATGTCTGTGTGCATATTTATAATGCAATAAAGGTGGCAATTAATTTTATGATTATCTCATACCCATTTTTCCAAGGTTAAATTGATGGCCTGCCCCCTCCCCAATTTCTTTTCTGTATCTATAGTCTCAACTTCCCATTGCAAAGTCATCTATCAGATAACATATGACTAGTAGGTCTGTTGTCAATGTTGAATATAGTAATATTAGACTGAAAGTCACTGTGGGTCTCGTACATGTGTACTGTAAGTGGACACAAATGTATTAGGCATTTTTTTGGCTTTCAGCCTAGAATGTGAGGTTTTCTTAAGGATGTCACATTACTGTGGATACCAATATATTTGACCGCACTTCTCCCCGGAAGGAAAAAGCTGAAGACATGGAGCTGTCGACGCTACAAAGAATATATTCTTTACTTCATTCACTTTCTTATCTGCTCAATCCTGCGCAGGGTCGCAGGAGAGCCTCTGCTTATCCGGCAGCATAGGGTGCAAGACAGGAACAACCCTAGACATGGTGCCACACCATCGTAGGGCACATACACTCATACACACACTCGCACACTAGTGCCGATTTAGAGTAATCTGTTAAACTAAATCATGTCTTTGGGCTGTGGAAGCAAACCAGAGTGTCTGGACATATTTTAACTAATAATTAAGTGTTTCTAGCAAAGTCACCACACCATTTCAGTGATCCCAGGTTTTATCCCAACCTTGTGCTACGCCTTTGTGGAGTTTGCATGTGTTAGGTTAATTGGCCGGTATATATTGACTCTAGTGTGAGCGTGTCTGACTAGTCTTGATATAGCATTGCTACTGCTACAGATAACCATTGATACTAATGTGATGTTAAACAAAACGAAACAACCTTAATCAAATGCATTCAAGGTACAATATATATATGCATGACATACAGTATAATGCTCCGTTGGTATATGTAATATTTAAGCTTGTTATTGACATATGTTTGAGGGCCTTGGTTCAAATCCCAGGTTGGACTTACAAAGTGAAAATTAGATGGTGCTATTATGCATTGACATCAACTGGGGGTGTAGATGTTGGGGTACTCTTAGTGGCGATTCCATTGCCAGATAAATGGGAAGGTTTGCTACAGGATGTGCATCCGACATGTGTGAAGGTTGGTGGTTTGGCTAACTGAGTTTGTTTTATATGTAGACTGTGTGTGTGTGTGTGTGTGTGTGTGTGTGTGTGTGTGTGTGTGTGTGTGTGTGTGTGTGTGTGTGTGTGTGTGTGTGACCGACTGGGAAGACAATGATGGTAATGCTGGATGTCAGAGCCAGCACTACGCTGTCCAAACACATTCATTTCACCCCTTCATTCTGACACCGGAATACATCTGTGTCTTTTACTACTGCACACTCACAAGAGGAATGCAATCAGTTTGAAAACCTGCATTTGCACTTCAAACACATTTAAGGTCAGTAATGGCCCTACATTTCTGTGAGTTGATTCCTCGAAGCAAAAATAATTTTTATGCACACACTGAAGGTAAGTTCCAGCACAATGCAGTATGACTCATGTTTGCTTCCCTTGATCATCACATTCTGAAGACAAAACTCTTGCCCAAAGCTACAAAGGGCTTTACAATTGGAAGGTGTTTTGCCCTAAAGTGTTTTCTGCATAAAGGCTGAAGTGGGATTTGATCTTTTTCATACGCAGATTCGCACACAGCCTGTTTCATAATTCCCATCTGCTTGGCTCCAGTGAGATCATTTCAGGAAAACAAAAACTAAACAAAACCAAAAAAAACCAGCTCTTGAATATATTGCATGATCTTCAGTTATGAGTATGAAGAAAGTGTTCATTCATTCCTGCTTGTTGTAGTGAAGTGATTGCAGCATACTGTATGTCAGAATATGGGATTGTTGGTTAGTAATCATCATCTAAATTGCAAAATATAGTTTTTTATGTCTATTTTTATACACAATTAGGCTACATTCTGCTTGAAAGTCTTTGCATATTATCCATGTAACTTCTGTATGGGGTTGGCGTACTTGGTAATTTGCCTGAGGCACAAAAAATGTCAAGTAGTACTTGTATGTTCTGAAAACAAAGTTTTTTTTTTACCTTCCAAAAACAGGTGCACATACACAGTTCGTTTTCAGATCCTAATTTTCTCACTTAACTGGGTAATTTAATGAATTTCTTGAGGATTTTCTGTATTTATTTTTTTTGTCGTTATTATTTTTATTTGTCTGGGGAAGGTGGCTAACCAGCAGCATAAGGCAGAGAGACACCAGTTGAGGTAACACATGATTGAGGGAACAGCAGATTTCACGCAGGCATCAGCCGGTCCAGGACTCCTTTTATTGTCTCTGAAGCTATGAGGTGACGGAGCTAACCACTGTGCCACCATCTGGTTTTGAGGATGTGCGTCTGTAAATATTTGAATGACATAATACGTAGTGAAACTTTATGCAGGGTAAGTCAGAAGACACCAGACGCATTGCATGCTGCATTGTGGACATTTTGGGGAATGTGGTTTCATTGAGGTTTCTTTGTTAGTAGCGGTCTTTGGACGACCCCTACGTAGCTAGTCATCCACAGTCCAAGTTTTTCTGAATTTGGCTATGAGGGCTACAAGGGTGCTGTGTGAAATTGGTGGTGTTTTTGAGTGTCAGTTGTTGAAGTCTGTGGCTATGGTATGGCAGCTGTATTCCCCAGACATCAGAATCATTAATAGCTTTTGAACCCCAAGAGAGTGCAAATCTAGCTGTCGATTTTGGAGAGAATTATGGTCTTCTTTGATATGCTACATAATCACCTTCCCATTGGACAAATTTGCCCTTGATGTATGGCGGGTTTGAAGATAGCATTCTGTACATAGTGTAATAGATAGGCCTCACCAATTACTTTTCTGGGATATGTCGTTTTCCTTTTTTATTTCTGAAATAAAAATGTGATATGTCTCTTTTGACATCCATCCATTATGTTCCACTTAATCCACACGGGGTTGCAGGCCAGCTGGTGCCCACCTAGCAAGGTCAAGAACAACCCTAGAAGGGGCGCCAATCTATCGTAGGGCCCACACCAATCCACACACTTAGGGCCACTTCAAAAATGCCACTTTACCCAACATGCATGTCTTTTCACTGTGGGAGGAAACCAGAAAACCCAAAGTAAACCTACACAGACAAGGTAAGGACATGCAGACTCCACACAGAAAGGACCCAGGCCGCTCCACCCAGAGATCGAACCCGCGACCTTGCTGTGAGGCAGCAGTGCTACCCACCGAGCCACTGTGTTGCCTGTCTTTTGACTCACCTGTACTTTTACAAACAATAGCAGAACACAACGTAGTAATTTCATAATGAAAAATAAAAACACTAGCATATTAACTGTAAGTTATCTCCATACAGTATTTGTTTAGAAATATTACAATGTCATTTCATTACTTTTTCTACGTCGCCTTCGATCTTTTGGAGCTACTCAGCAGATGCTTTTAATGTTTTATACTGCTGTTATCATGAGTGTTCTGAAATACTGTAATGCTGTATGGTACAGCTGTCTGTCTACAGCTGTAAAGGCTGTGTTGAAACACTTAATTAAAATTTGTTCAAAGATTGTAGGTCAACCTTTAGAGGGCTTGTATGAGATCGCTTATCATGATAACATACTGCGGTTGGCTGATAATATTATTGCAAATACTAATCATGTTTTGAATCCTGAATACGTACTTCTTCCATCTGGACGCCGATATAGTGTTCCAAGATTTAATAAAGTTAGACTGAAACATTCTTTTATACATCAGTCAATCATTAAATTAAATAAGGAGATTAATACAT